>CAUJAV010000103.1:0-55074 GCA_963082835.1 Leptogaster cylindrica | reverse complement strand
AGAGTAGGCTCTTTTCTTCATCTAGTAATTTGTTAAAATATGTTGCTGTTTGGTTTAGATATGTAGATGATATTTTTTGCATTTGGACGGGTTCAGAACGACAATTGAATAGCTTTCATAATATGATATTGAATAAATTAGATGAGGACATAAAATTTACATTGGAAGTGGGTAACAATAAAATTAACTTTTTGGACTTGACGTTGCAAATAGAAAACAATATTCTGACCTTTAATGTATATAGAAAAGATACCTTCTCTGACTCGATAATTCCATATTCTTCTAATCATCCATGGAATATTAAAATGTCTGCGTTTCATTCTATGTTACAGAGATTGATTAGGACTCCATTATCGCAGCATTCATTTAATAATGAATTGAAAACGATCGTAACAATAGCGAAAAATAATGGGTATCACAAAAAACATATTTATAGCTTACTATCGAAAAAAATACAAAAAGAGGCAATTCAATTTTTATATTCGGGTCACACTGTTGATTCCCAAGTTAGAATATGGAAGAAAATCCCATTTATTAAAAATACGGAGAAGGAAATCAAAAACATTTTAACGGCTAATGACATTAACCCCGCTTTTTTCAGTAAAAATACTTTAAAAAATTGTTTATTTAACCATAAAATAAAACCAAAAATTGACGTACTGGAAAAAAGTGGGGTATATCAAATTAATTGTAGTGACTGTTCTGGAATATATGTGGGTAAGACAAAAAGAACCTTAAAAACGAGACTGATGGAGCATATTGCTGGGGCATGAAGTATGAAGCCACAGTCGGCTATTTCTAAGCATTTAAAGGAAAATAACCATAAGATTGGTCCTAATAATATTAAATTATTACGCAATATAGATGGAGGAGAAATCTTGACAAAAGCAGAAATTTTTGAAATTAAAAAGGCAAAATATATCGGACAAAATATTGTGAACGACCACTTAGATTTTCAAAATAATAGCCCGTTATTAAACCCCAAAAATTTTGTTAACCGGTAGCTGTAGTTAGTCGATAGCCTGATGATGCCTCGATAGGGCGAAACGCGTCGCACTCTTTCGTAAAATAAAATAAATTATAAAAGTTTACAAGTGCATTTTCTCTAAAATATGGAAAAGTTTAAGCAAGTGCCTTCGAAAAAATCTAGAAAAATGTCAACCCTTAAAAAAGGGGTTAAAAAAAGTCTCATGGTAATAGTTGATCAGGACACTTTAAGGAATCGATTGTTGTATGTTGGAACACTTCAACACTTGTTAACGAAACACTCTGTATATATAAACGGCGCCCTACAAATTATAGTCTAACGGTGTCAAATCGTAGCTTCTCGGTGGCCAATTCACATCAGCATTTTTGCTGATAACACGATTTTCGAATTTCGAGCGCACTAAGTCGATCGAAGCGTGGCTTGAGTGGCACGTAGCGGCGTCCTGTTGAAACCAAACATTTTCCAAGTCTATATCTTCAATGGCCGGAAAGAATTTTGCATTCATCGTGTCGCGATTTGGATTTCCGCACTGTTTCTGAAACTGTGCAATCACTTTGAAAGTAATTTTTCAGTATTTCCCAGCGTTCATCGAGCGTATACTTGACCATTTTCGTATGCTTCAGACTTCAATCTAAATTTCTGTCAAAACCACCAGTATTACCAGAGCAAAAAAACTTATACATCAAAATACAAATTTAATATGCACCATCCTTTATAAAGGAACAAGTTAGGGACACGGACTGCCCAGAAGGAAACTGTGGATTTTTATGAAATTTGGTAAGGGCATGTGTTTTTATGTCTGAAGGACGAATTTGAAGGAATTTTTTATGACACTCACTCAATCACTCATGATCATCAGAATAGAACTAGTACTTCCCATAAACTCAGAGAGCTGAAATTTGGTACAGAGTTTTAATGGGGTTTAATGGCCACATAAAGGGAAAACTATAAAAACTAGGATAATCGAAGATATGGAGTACCTGGTGACCCTTATTTGAAAACACAAGAGCCCAACCAAACTATTAAAGATCGACATACCGCCTTTACAAAAAATCTTCAACTTTGTTTGCCTATTCATTGCCCACGTTTCTACAAAAAGAAGTGAAATCCCACCAAAAACATTCTGTAAAAAACTAGCCAAGTCTCGATGGAGCTGCTTGTTTATCTCTAAAAAGTAATGAAATCTAGACAAAGTCGTGCCAAGTCTAAGGTTCCTTACTGCGATTTATTTATTATTATAGTTCATGTTGTGTTGAATAATTACTTCCGCAAACAAGAAAAATTGATAATTGTGTACTTGGACTGTGATTGTGACAAGTGACTGAATTGTTGTGCCGCTAATCGAGGAGAAGAACATACTATATCTTGACAACATGAGCACACCTGAATTGTCGGAAACGGGTGCAGAGGAGAATCTCCGCATTCTCCTGATGTCCCAAATGGAGAGAATGTCCACATTAATTGATACCCAGGGGTCGAAATGGTCATCGATACAGGTCAGTATCAAGCTTTCTTTACTTGAACGGTATTATGGAAAATTCGATCAATGTCAAACGACCTTGGATAAATATGGAGATGTTAACAGCTTCGAGCGCCGAAACAATTTCGACGATTTGTATTCATCCATCAAGGAGAGACTCCTTACCCTTCAATCAGAAAAGGAAGTTACTCCGCTAAATAGGGCTTCTCCTATATCTGAGGTGTTTACCGTATCATCAAGGCCTCGATCGATGCTGCCGCGCATCACCTGCCGAAGTTCGACGGCAATTATTCCAAATGGGCCGAATTTATTGATATTTTCCGGACTCTGATCGATAATGATCCCGGATTGTCAGATGCGGAGAAATTCCAAACTTTGCGGTCATGTCTGGTGGGCGATGCCTCCAGTGTCATTCAGTCAATGGAGTACACTGAGAGGAATTATAAAATGGCTCTGGAATTATTGACACAGAGGTTCGAGAATATACGTCTGATATTCGGATCGCATATCAAAAACATCATCAATCTCGAACCTGTGGGCAGAGGTTCGGTGCACCAGCTTCGCACATTATTGGACCATGTGATTGCCGAACTGAGAGCGCTGCAGTCCTTGGGAAGCAAGGAAGAAATCGCTGAAGCTATTCTGATCTCCACAATCATGGCAAAATTGGATACGACCACCAGAACTAGATGGGAGGAGTATGTTGATTTGCAGGAGGTTCCGTCGTGGTATTATTTTGCTGATTTCCTGCGTAAGAGATGTCAGACAATGGAGCACATCGATTCATTACGGGAACCTTCCTCAAGTTCAGTAGTCCCTTAGAGAAAACGCGACGTGAGGGGGAGGTTAGTTGCATGCCCGGCAATCAATTCTAGAGGGAGACTAATAGCTTGTACTGCAATTAATACACGAGACAATCGATGTCAGGCTTGTCAGGCAATTGGAAATACGATTTATAAATGTTCAAAATATCTCGATCTTCTCCCGAAGGAGAGATACAAATTAATCAAACGACTCAGACTTTGCATAAATTGTTTAAAGGGTGGTCACACGGCAAAGGAGTGCAAATCTTCATTATGTGTAAAATGTGCTCAAGGTCACCACACATCGCTGCATTTTGATTCAGCTGATTCAAAGGAGACGTTGTCCTCTCAGCGTGAGAGTCGACAAAGAGAAGCTGGACTCCATTCCAAACAGACCGCTACCTCAAATCCGACTTGCCTATCGACGTCAACTTCTGAACATCCTTTCAATAACAACATCATTATTGCAACAACAGTTGTAAATGTGCGTTCCTCATGTGGTATTGAAACTACAGCACGAATATTGTTGGACTCAGCATTACAAGTTCACTTTAACACCCGAAGACTTGCGCACCAATTAAGGCTTAAGGAAGTCCGCTGCTAAAGCACAATTTCGGGAATCGGATCCGTTGAGAGAAATGCAGCGAATCGGACGAACATCACAATAATGTCAAGATAAAATTCCTTTAAAATTGATCTCGAGGCCTTACTTTTATCCAATATTACCGCAAATCAGCCCAATAACTTTTTGGATATACGTGATTGGAGCATTCCAGGAAATATTTTACTGGTTGATCCTCAATTTAATACACCTGGGCGCATCGACATACTTTTGGGCGCAGAAGTTTTTATGAAACTTCTTTGCATAGGCCAAATCAGCCTAGGAAGAGAAGGCCCATGCTTGCAGAAGACGGTTTTCGGTTGGGTAGTTTCTGGTGCAGTCGAAACCATCACGAAAGCCAAACAATCCAGTACCTCATTAACAGTATCAGCTAATAATGGATACGCAGAGAGCATGGATTCGTTGTCCGGGGAAGTGAGATGCTTCTGGGAAGTAGAAGAAGTCACAACGCCAGTGACTAGGTTAACTCTAGAGGAGCAAACATGTGAGGAGATATTCACAGCTACAACATTCCGGGACCCATGTGGAAGATTCGTGGTACATCTTCCGTTGAAGGATGATCCAACGATATTGGGAGATTCATACAATACCGCCTTCAGACGTTTGTTGAATCTCAAACACAAATTAAATGGCAACTCCGAACTGAGTCAAGCGTATCACCAATTTATGAAGGATTACCAAGATTTAGGTCACATGGAACGGATACAAAATTCAGACACCACCAGGAAAATTCATTTCATACCGTATCATGGTGTAGAGCAGATGTCGGGATCGACAAAGAAATTAAGAGTAGTTTTCGATGCGTCCTGCTAGACTAGCTCAGGAAGATCGTTAAACGACATCTTGATGACGGGCCCAGCGCTCCAAGGAGATTTATCCTCGCTATTATGCCGATTCAGACAGCACCGTTTCGTGATCACCGCTGATATGGTGAAAATGTGTCGACAGATTTTAATGCACCCGGATCACACACATCTACAAATGATCATTTGGCAAAACAATGATAATGAAGGCATAAATCTGTTTGAATTAAAGACAGTAACGTACGGAACTTCGTGTGCACCATTCTTAGCCAACCGGTGCATAAAAGAACTCGCTAGTATCTACAAGTCAGAATTTCCTGCTGCGTGTCGCGTCTTAAATAGAGACACATACGTAGATGATATTTTGACCGGAGCAAATACGGAGGCGGACTTAAAGGAGATACAAGATGTATCGATTCATATTAATATTATCAAGGAATGAGATTGTATTGGTAATAAATCTGAGCCGTCTCCTCAGTCTCATACGAGAATATGTTTAGTTCTAGAGAATCACTTACATAGTAAACACGGTATGTATAGTTAAGTCAGTTAAGTGAGGTAAAAAAGTCAGTGTCAGAGACGTACAGGAGGATCCATTGTACAGCTAAGTATAAAAATAAAGAGAGTCGGGTTTTTTTATATAGTTTTCCCAACTATAAACAAGCCTATGGTTCATTTGCTATCCCAATATATCTATGGTCCTTCTTGCGAAATATACATTGGTCCACGTAGAGCCGGATAGCTGAACCAAGCAAAAAAAAACCCATTTTGATTGATTGGTTAAAAATAAAATTATCAGAGGTAAAGAGTACAGATGTAAATGATCAAATTGTTTAGAGCTTGCAAATAATATTCAAAAGTACAGAGCCAGCATCATTTAATAAAGAGAAAACAAGAAAGAAGACGCAAGAAAATGTACAGGCAGAGATAAAAAAAAAATGAGGCGAGAGAGTTCACACGCACTTGTTCATTCTAGTGGTGAACGTCGAACAGTAAACAAGTAGCTGCAAGTGGCACGTGAATTAAAAATTGGAAATCAAATCAAAAAAATCAAATCAAAATACAAATATCAGGTGTTTATAATTAATCGAGAGATTAGGTGAGTACAGTGTTAGTGAATAGATTAAAGTACAGAGCAACTCAGAGTTAGATGTGATTATTGAAATTAGTCAGAAAATAGGCAAAAGTACAAAGTGTTTAGATCGCAGAATTTACCGTGTTCAGATAACAGCGCAGAAACCGGTACCAGCCGGCATGGCATGTGTTTGTGTAGGGAAAAGCGAGGGAGAAGAAGGGAATTTGCTGAATTTGCTTGTGAAATACGAGGGGAGTTAGATGCGATGTGCCATGTGCGAAGTGCCGTTGCGCCTCGGCTGCGTAAGCAGACCAGGGAAGAGTCGGCATGTGCATTCTCGTAGGCAAAATAAAACGACCAGAGTGAAAGTTGTTGGAAGCTAAATTAGATGAGATGTGTGTACAGGAATTAGATGTGTGCAGAGTTTATACGTAAAGGAAATGTGAGTGCAGGGAAGTACAGGCGCAGCCGGTTCAAAACAGCTGAATGTTAGTGAGAGCAGTAAAGTGAAGTTTAGTTTATGTATTTGATTGTTCGGCAATTCGTAAAGGGGGAACAAGTGCAAGCGTGACGGAAGCTAAGCGTCATGTTATTTGTACAAGCGAGGCAGAAAATAATTATTTATCACATCTGCTGGGCATGTACAGTCAAGGCAAAATTTATATTTATTTGTACAGAATTAAATTTAAAAACTATAGATTACTGCTATAGTTTGATCTATTATACAGTTAAAAGAGGTAAAGTACAGATTTGAAGGTGAAACGTACAGGTTAAAGATACAATAGCTGAAAGCGAAAAATTAAAATAAATTAAAATAAATAATAATTACAATAAATACACAAGTACAGAGTTGTTTTAATAAAAGTACAGAGTACAGAGAATAAAGACCAGAATACAGAAAGCAATGTACAGACTCAGTCAAGATTGTATAGAGTTTAGATTGAAATCATGATTTAAAGAGTACAGAGTTATTTAAAATTGTACAGACTACAAACTGATATCATTAGTTAGAGTACTGAGTCGGCAGTTAGGTATTGTTTACTTATTCAGTGAACAATAGTACAGATATGGCCAATCGTACAGAATACCAACCGAATAGTCAAAGCGTTAGAGTTAGTGCATACGAACAGTTAGAGAAACCAAACAAAGAATTTAGTGTACAGAATAGAGCCGACAGTTAGAGAAACTGAACAGAGAGTTTGGTGTACGGTACAAAGCCGGCCGGCAGTCAGAGTTAGCGCATGCCAATGGATGAAGCAGTCGTACAGGGAGGTTGGTGTACAGAAAATGCAGTTAGATTCACAAAACAGAAAGTACAGGAAATGAATATTCATGTTAGAAAATAGAAAGTCAGAGCCTTTTAATGTACAGTTACGGTATAGAGTCGTCAGATTCAGTTTTACGGTTAGATGTATAGAATATTTAAGTACAGATGCAAGAAGTGTTCTTGTAGTTAAACTATGAATGACAGGTAACTTTATCGTGAATGATTTTTTTAGCGATCATGGCAGGAAGACAGAGAACGACGAGGACAGGAGCGGAGGTTACTGCGAAGGCGATTGCATACGCTATAGGAAAAGCAGTGGAGCTTATCGAAAAAGGAGAGGCAGACTCGTGGCCGTGCAGGAGCGTACAGCTGAGATTAGAAGCTCTAGATAAGGATTGGCACGAGTACTGCAGGGTACAGGAAGAGTTAATGGCAACGACATCGGCTGCAAACGTACAGAAGAAGTTACAACCAATTGTACAGAGTAGTACAGACAATAGTACAGAGGACAGGCGTATACAAGTACAGGTGAACATGCCTTTCCAAGAGCATGATCTAAGGAACACTTGGGGGACATTTGATGGAACCTATACGAAGTGGATGGGGTTTCACGACAGGTTCGTCGCAGCGATTCATAACAATGAAAAGATATCGCCTGCAGACAAATTTGCATACCTCAAAAAATCGCTGACAGGTCGAGCTGCAGCAACCTTGGGTGAATGGCAACTAACAGAGCAAAATTACAATAAAGCTTGGGAAAGGTTAGTACAGGTGTACAGTCAAAGATACCTCATAGGCAGAGAGCACTTACGGCAGCTCATGCAGCTACCTGTGTTGAAAGGTCGTCCGTCAGCAGATCATCTTCAGCATATGGCAAACGTGACTCATGAAGTAGTACGTCAGTTGAAAGCGTTAGGACTTCCAGTGATTCATTGGGACTTCTTTATAGTCCACATGTTGAACGAAAAGTTAGATGAAGCCACAGCTACACAATGGGAAGCACAACGGCAGTCAGATCAAACGAGTCTCGTCAGCATGGTTAATTTCTTAGACAAACAAGCGGCAGCATTGTCCAACATGGATACCATGAACCGCAAACGTACAGATGGACAGGGACCCAATAAGTCAACCTTAGGTACAGATGTTAGAGGACGAAGAATGTACAGCGTAGTGGCAGATGTACAGGGCAAAGGAGCAATACCGAAGATAGCAACAAAAACTACAGGACATTCATGTGAGGAAGAAAAGGAAGAAAAGATTTTGTCAGCAAGAGGAATATTTGTCCAAACTGTTTAAAACATGGACACAAGGAGAACAATTGTTACCAGAGAGGATGCATCAGATGTCCAGGGGCACCAAAGCATAATGTGCATTTGTGTCCAGAGATGGAGTTTAAGGCACAGGCGATGTCAGCGACGCGTGCCAGGGAGCTAACCACACACGTTGATGGATTAGTTAGGAGGATTAGGGTGCCAGGGGACAGAACAAAAGAGGACTGACTAGAAGAAAACACATTTGTCAGCAAAACACAAAGAAATAAGGAAAAGATGTTAAAAAATAAATTCAAGTTAAGTAATGTTAGGAAAAATGTACAGAATAGCTTAAGTACCGAGAAAATAAACGTACAAAATAAAAAATACAAACAGCGTTTTGAGAATAAAAAAAATTTTTACAGAATTATTACCTACAATGATGGTAAGAGTAGAGGTGAACGGTGTTATATATGGACCGTATCGCGTATTGTTAGATACAGGAGCTCAACTAAATCTGATGACTGAGGAGTTAAGAAAAGAGTTCAAGGTGAAAGGCACTACAACGTCAGGCAAACTGATAGGTATAAACGCAGTTCCTATGGCTATTAAGAAAAACGCAGTCGTCAAGATTATGCCATGGTATGAATCAGAAGTGTATATTAGAGAAGTAGTCTGGTTCTTGCCGGAGAATAGTCAATGGCAACCTATTTTACCATCGCAAGAGGTAGAAGAGTACAGAAGTACAGATGCAGTTATGCACAGATATGCAGATCCTGAGTATTATAGGCCAGGACCGATACAAATCTTGTTAGGAGTAGGTTTCTTTGCGAAACTAATTTTGTCAGTAATCAAAAGAGAGCCAGAAGGTACAGTACTGTTAGATACACTCATGGGAGTGGTAGTGTTAGGGTACAGAACACAGAAAGAACAGAAAGAAGGTACAGGAAAGAAAAGAATAGAACTCATAGACAAGAACAAAGAGGATTTATTATGTACAGCAGTAGAGTATTCCAAGGATGAGCAGCTAGATCAACTTTTGACAAGGCTATGGCAAATGGATCAGATTAGTTCATGTCCTTTGCGGTATCGACCGTTCGTAAATAATGCAATAAATTATCACTAGTTTTGACAATTCGATGTCAACCCGAGGATTTCGAGATTTTTTACGTTTCCTTCTAGAAAAACCAGGAAGCGGAGCCGAGCAGGAGGGGACGATGGATGAACTGGCGACTGCAACAAGGAGGATCTGAGATTCTTAAATCTTTGATCTTTCTGTACCGTTTATCGATGGTAAAATAAAGTTATGTTACATTGTGAGTTTTTTTTGGATTTCCACAATTTTTATTCATTGATATCTATTAGCGTTTGGAACACACGAAAATGCTTGTATGTCTAACATAAATTACCGTAAAACTCTTCCCAAAATTTAAATCGCCAACAAAAACGTGGGGAAAAGTGTTTTCTTAGTAATGATCATGCAACATGACTATTATAATTAATCGGCCTTTCTTAGCACTTTCATAATGCCTCTTGACCGACATTTTATATTAATCCCGTGACGGCAAATGCAGATATACTCAAAAATATTTCGATAATCATTATATTTTCACTAGAAACTCATATAACGGTACAGAATCTATCTGACATATGCATATTAAATCGCATCTACGTTCTCTAGCAAACATTTTGATCTAATTATTTTTTCTCTGTGATAAGTAGTTTAGAAGATTATCGGATTTTAATTTAAGTACTTCCACGTAAAAAAAATTTTACTTGAAAAAACTGAACAAATTTATTTCACACTAAAACCCGTATAACGGTTAAACATAGAAAATTGAAATGTTTCCATGAAATATGTAGAACATTATGCTAAAACATTTGAACAAAAAATCATTCCCCCCGCACCAACCTACAACCCCTATTTAGATAAATTCACAAACTACGCATTTTAACGATATTCGAATGAAAAAAGTTTTTAGTAAAGTTTCTTTAAGAAGAAAAAAAATATGCCATTTAATAGTACTCAGTAAGAGCTTTAATTTGATACCTCACACGGCCCAAATTAAACAACCCCAAGAGGGACGGCAACCACCCCCCCCCCCCCCCCCCCCACACACACACACACATTTTTGTTTATATAGATTTCAAAACATTATTAAGCCATTTAATTCTATTAAAAAGAGTTAATAATCAAAAAATATTTACAATTTATTGAGGTCATTCCGTTTTGTGATTCAGCGCTTACTTGTATAACTGAATATACTTAAAATAACGACTTATTGCGCTGAATTTTATTAGAAAATTTATTTTTGTAATTTATTATTCTGAAATTAAATAAAATTAAAATGCGCCGTTCAAATTTACTTTGGACATGGCAAGCACGCATATGTGTTTTAAATTTAATTTTAATCATAATTCGGAAATTAAAAACAATTAAAATGCGCCGTTCAAGTTAACAATAGAAAATTTGTGCATACAAAATATTCATTATTTTACAAACGTACTCTAGTCCAAATACGTAATTGTCAGCAGGAAAAGCATGCAATTGACAGCAAGTAAGTAAACAAAGATTTAATTAATTCTTTTTTGATTTTACGGACAGGATTAGAAATTGTTTTTTAAGGAAGTTAGTGCAATTTTGTCAAGGACGAAATGTGTTAAAGTGTTAATAAATCGGTTAAATTGACTTGTCATTTTCCAAATTTCAAAGATGAATATTTCGGAAAATAAATAAAATTTTGAAAAAATTTTTTCGGATTCGTCCTTCAGACATTAAAACACATGTCCTTACGAAATTTCATGACAATCCGACGTTTCCTTCTGGGCAGTCCGTGTCCCTAACTTAAGCCTATATAAATATAGGGGAGCGGCGTACGTAGTGGCGCAGCGTACAATGTGGTATTACAGAAATTTGGGAGATGAAATTTGTCCAGTGTCATAAGTGTGTTATTAAGTAACCCAACTTTGTCTAAGTAACAGGTGGGATCAAGCGCGCATTTAATAGGTCTTGTGAAAAATATCCAAAAAACCCATTTATCAAGTTTTTTTTAAATTTTTTTCATTCTAAACAAATAACAGAAAAATTCCAATGTGGCGCACGCGGTTCGTACAAAGTGGCGCATTAATTAGGTTTGTTCAATGACAAAGATGGTATGGTTTTTAAATGTTTTATTACCCCTTTAGCTACGACATATATTGTCCTTCCTTTAATGCCGAGGAAAACCTGAAAAAGCACTTGGAATGTGCTAATATATCCAGTGGTTTCTATATTTGCATTCATTGGGATTTCGACTATGATGATTAAGCCGATCAAGAATTTTTAAATTTTTGATCATAGTTAACCTATTATTCTAATAAATTTTTGAAAAGTGTCGAATATCTATTGTATTTACTTTATTTTTCCACGCAGATGTTACACTTTTAACAGTGCGCCACATTGTACGCATGTGCGTACAATGTGGCGCAAAGAGATCCCTGCTGTTTTTTAGCTATATCTCCGAAAATATCTACAACTGAATAATGATTGCTTGTGTAATAACAAAGCTTAGTAAATTTCCTTTCAACTGATGCCTTCACTTCTGATATAAAACTCCTTTAAATATCCTTAAGAGCTCTAAACTCAAAACTACAGGCACATTGTACGCCGCTCCCCTATATATACATGGTGTCCCAAAAATGATACGCCAGACTGACACTGGAGGTAGACTAGCTTCTGGTCTATCAGATATGAGATAACATTAACATTAGTAAAAGTGGTCTGGTTTTCGAGTTATTTCCACTTTTGTGTTTTTTTCTTTAAATCTCTACTTTTTGGTCCTTTTTCGCCTATCATTGTTAGAAATAACTTCAATCTTGCGTTTTTTTTAACTAGGCTATCTTTAGTAGTTACTTTAGACAATGAAATAACTATTTCATTAAATAACGCGCAATGCTCAGAAAAAGAATTAAACATTTTCATTTTATGTCAATGTGAAAGCCTGGACTTAACTTTGGCTAACTGCTGTTAAAAAAAAATGTATTGGACAGAATCAGCAAATGATCTTAAAAACTAGCCTGTGTCATGCACTTTCCAAAATGGTATAACATTGGTAACTTTTTTTTGTCAAAAGCCTAGGAATTTTAATTTTTGTCATGAAAGACGTGCTAATTGCGAAATAATTACAAATAAAGGAATTTATTTATTATAGGGCGCAAGCGTCTTTTATGGGCAAATTAGTAGTACATGAAACGACCGAAACTCATAAACTCTTAATTGGCTATCTTGTTCTTTAATTGTTCTGTAGAACTCGGTGTGATGACGTCAGCGTTTGTCGATTCTCGGTAGGGATAAGAAAGGGACGAAAAATTTACTAGTTGGCCTTGCGTTTAGTGCTCTCTCCCTGTGAACCTTCTTGGTTTTGCTTTTGATTGGATTTTGAACTGTTTCTGTGCTCGTAACGACGACAACTCTACACGCTCTTTTGGACTCTCGATTATCTACTTTGTGATTGGGTACTGTTTTAAAATTGCCATATTGCAATGGCAAATCAACAAAACAAGGATGTTGCATCTGTACATTTCACTATACAGATATGGTATTAATTTATTTTTTTTTTTTTATCAATTTAAATAAAAAGTGCAATTTTTTTTGTTTATTGTTTTGGTACCTATCTGCCCACAACAATGAATGAAACAGAGAAAACGAATAATAATTAATCATGGTTGTTTTAGACATTCATTACAAGCACAGATTTTATCAACCACACTGAAATTTGTCCATAAAAGACGCTGGCGCCCTATAATAAGTAAATTCCTTTGTTTGTAATTATTTCGCAATTAGCACGTCTTTCATGACAAAAATTAAAATTCCTAGGCTTTTGGCAAAAAAAAGTTACCAATGTTATACCATTTTGGAAAGTGCATGACACAGGCTAGTTTTTAAGATCATTTGCTGATTCTGTCCAATACATTTTTTTTAACAGCAGTTAGCTAAAGTTAAGTCCAGGCTTTCATATTGACATAAAATGAAAAAGTTTAATTCTTTTTCTAAGCATTGCGCGTTATTTCTGGCATTTTATAAATTAGAATATTTTTTCATATACCTGAACGTAGTACATATTGTGATTTGTATTTTATAATTTTTGGTTGCAAATAATATACCGTAAAAAGAAAAATGAAAATTTTGATTTGTGACGGGTTTGTTGTGCTTTTGCTTTTACAGATTTTTAAGGCATGGAATTTGAATTATTATCGTTTATTTTACTGTTTGATAATGTTTTTGTTCATATTTTAATCAGGTGAAAGCTGTTTGTAATTGTAATTAATATGCCCATTGTTTTTTTATTTTTGTTTACAGGCTAAACATTTACTTTAATTTATTTTAAATCAAGTTCAAGAGAGAAATTATAAAACAATTTATATTCACACAATAATATTTCTTGGAAAATTTACGTTACATATATTTTTTATATAAGTTTCGGATTGTTATTCACTCCGAACATTGGAAATAAGTTACTGGTACTTTTGACCGAATAAGTTGTTTATTAATATTACGGTTATTCTGACTACTATGATAATTCCAACTTAATCCGCTTTAATTAGTTGCAGGTCGCAATAATTTTTTTTAATTATATCAGATGATCTCGACAAGAGGAAATACGACCAAAAACAATTGTATAGAATATGGAGGTTTGGTTTAGCACACCGAAACTATTATTGACCCAGTAAATTTTAATAACAATTACGGAATAATTTGCGAATGTGCTTGGGTTAGGTAAATGCACAGAAATTCAAATTATAAATTCGAACATTTTAATTTTTCACCTGCAAAGGAGGAAAACAAACAAGTTTTTCCCGCTTATTGTGAAGGCGCGTTCTCACGATTCAAGTTTAGTTGACCGATTAAAGTTGATCAACAAAACTTGAACGAAAAACCCCGTGAGAACCTTGCATTCAATAGAGTTGATCAACTTTTGACTTGATCAAGAAAAGATTGACCCATTCAAACTTTATCGTTCAACTTTATGTCATGTGCCATATGCTGTCAACTTTAAAATTGAATTTAGAGTTGTCAAATCAATTTCATTATTTTATTCATAAAAGAAAAAATGCAATTGCGTTTAAATAATAATTTATCTATGAAAAAATTATTAAAGAATCATGTTAGAATTTCTCCGCATTTCATCATTTACCGAAACTGCTAGTAGATCTGCAACTCTACGCACGCACAATTGCTTGCAATGCCATTTTAAGGAACTTTTAAGTAAATTTTGAGAATCACAACTGTCACTCTCTGTAAAATTTCAGGCACAAAAATAATATGCCATTGATATCTGAATTGTTGATCAGTTTTTGTTGAAACGTGTGAACGAAAACTTGAACAACTCCCGTTCAAATTTTGTTGATCAACTTTAACCGTTCAACTAAACTTGAATCGTGAGAACGCGCCTTAATTGATCAATTCAGTGCTTATATCTACACTTACTGCGACATTGAGTGTTGACGCAGATAATTTCCAAGTGATACACTTCCCAAAGATGACGGCACTCGGCAGTCTTTCTTTCTACTATAATTTTGTATTTCACAACGCGCAATCGAAATCTTCATGGGTACACGTGAATCGTGATTACGGAAAAGCATTACAACCGTCATTGAACAAAGCCGGTTGAACCGTCAAAAGAGAACTTAGAAACAATCAAAACACCGGCGGATTGGGAATAAAATTGCAGTCTTACAATCCGTGAGAGGTAATCAATAACGCACGCACACGCACCTTTCATTTTTCTCCAATCATTTCACTAGAATCATAAATTGCCTTTTAGCCTATTACATCGCACCACAAAAACTTATGCACAATTAATTTGTTTGGAAGTGAATGACTGACAGTTAAACCGCCTGAAGGTCTGAACTCTGAAGTAACTTCACAGCTGACAGCACAAAATCTCAGCAGAGAAAAATTCTTTATTTGGGATAAGCAACTACGATTAATACATATTGCATATGAGTCGGAGCGCGTTCAAAAACCTTACTATAGTCAACTATAGTAAACTTTGGGCGTTCAAAAACTCCGTAGTTTACTACAACATAACTATGAGCATAACTATTGTGCGTTCAAAAACTCTTGTAGTTTACCACGACGTGGTAAAATTTTTACTCTCCTCAGGAGCATGGTAGCCTGTAGTAAATTTTTGAATGAGAGAGAAAGAAAGATCTATATGACAATTACACTTCTTTAAAAGAAAAGCTGTGTGTCAAAGGTTAAAGAAAACGTCAATTTATTGATGTTGTGTTTACAGTATTCTGAAAATTATACGCGGCGGAGGTTACCGCCACCAACAATAAAATTTTTCGTTTTTCTACCATTTTACCATAAATATATTTTTACTATACAAAATTTAAAGCTTAAAATAAAAAATAACGCTAAACAAAATAAATTGATTGACTTTACCTCACTCTACCACTGACAACTAATTTTGACAGAATAGCTTGGGTCCGTGAGGGAAAGATATAAGTAATGATTGTTGTTTCTATTTTTGACAGAAACTCGTAGTTTACCACGGGTCGTTCAAAAACTCTCATGGTAAAACATAATTTCTGTAGTAAAATGACGTTCTGTAGCATAACTATGACTTACCACGTAGTTTACTATAGTAAAGTTTTTGAACGCGCTCTCGATGGTATTGAGGCGGATACATTGAAGGGATATTTGTAAAGTTGCAAATAGAATGTCGGACAAAGAATTATCTACTATTCTCTAGAATTATCTCGTATGTATGTACACGATTTCACTTGTTGCTGTGTAAGTCAATCCAGGCACATTAGAAAGCTACAGAATGACATATTGGACGCAAAATATTTGGCGCGAATTTTTGAATCTTATAATAATAAAAGAAAGCGTTTTCATTTTACTTCTCTCTGAGATAAATTTTAAATTGCTCTTTCTTACTTCTTTTAAGCACAGCAACAAAGTAAGACATTAATTACCTTCAATTTGCTCATTTAATTTGCACTTTGTAAACAAAGATTTCTATTAATGTCATTTCTATTAAGTTCCCAAACACTTACCGTCCGCGGACTGTCGTCCAGGACTGACGGAGTGACCGCGTGCCAAAAATATTAAATCATTTTAAAAACTTGTCCGTCCACAGTTCGCAGTACATTTCACCCTCGTATACGGCCTGCAGTCCCGGACGACTGTCCGCAGCCGGTAAGTGTGTGGGGCACCTTAGTTTCGTCCACGGCAGCCGTCCCGGATGGCAGACCGTGGCCAGTATAGGCGTGTTCTGACGATTCAAGTTTAGTTGAACGACTAAAGTTGATCAACAAAACTTGAACAGGAGTTTTCAAGTTTTAGTTCACACGTTTCAACAAAAACTGTTCAACAATTCACATGTCAGTTGGCATTGTTGTGCGTGAAATTTTACAATGAGTGACAGTTGTGATCCTTAAAATTTACTTAAAAGTTTTCTTTAAAGTGCGTAGAGTTGTAGATCTACTAGCAGTTTCAGTAAATGAAAAAATGCGGAGAAATTCTAACATGATTCTTTAATAATTATTTTAAACGCAATTGCATTCTTTCTTTTAAGAATAAAATAATGAAATTGATTTGACAACTTTATATTCAATTTTAAAGTTCACAGCATATGGCACATGACAAAGAGTTGAACGATAAAGTTTGCCTGGGTCAATCTTTTCTTGATCAAGTCAAAAGTTGATCAACTAGATATTGAATGCAAGGTTCTCACGGGGTTTTTCGTTCAAGTTTTGTTGATCAACTTTAATCGGTCAACTAAACTTGAATCGTGAGAACGCGCCTTAAGTGTATGGGGCAGTAGTGTGTGTACGATGTCTTGTTTTTGATTGAATTAATTTAAATTTTTTTAAGAGTATAATTATGGAAATTTATTTTTGTTGTTTTGTTTTACAAGAACCCAATATGAATTTATATGAAACATTTTGACTGCTTTTCACAGTAAATGGACAGTTTCGTGCGGAACTATGATTCAAAAAATGCATCTGAATTCATTTGGCACTCCAACTCTCAAAAATTCTACTGGCGCCACTAAATATACAATATATTAACGTCTTTTTGAATAATAAAGCGGTAAACACAGTTCGGCTTGGCCGACTTTCAGAACTTCCGACTTCGAGAACTTTCTGAACTTGTGCTTAACACAATACAACTTTTCGAACTTTTGCCAGTCTCATTCCTTTTTATCGAATTTCCGGTATTCACGGCTTTTGATATTGAAAATATCTTTTTCCTTGATTAGAGATATTAAATTTTCTTCAAATGACATTTTCAAACTTTTATTCTTTTATTATTTCAAAAAAGACCAAACAAACGTAAACTCTTCAGCTGACTGTCAAACAAAAATTAAGTATCAAAAGTCGAAAAAGTTCGGCTCCAGTAGAAAGTAGACCAACTCAGAACTTGGCCGACCTGGCCGACTCAGCCGACTTTGCCTTTGTGTTAAGCCGGAGGTACACGATACGGAAAACGTCGTATTTATAAGCGATACGCCGTATTTCATATCGTGTGACTCGACGATAAGCAATATGGTGTATCGCTTATAAATATCCCAAAAATTCCGGTATATTTTTGGCACATCCAAGCAATTTGCGGGGTACAAATTTCCCGAGTCACACCATACAAAACTGTATGAACACAGTTTTGAGATTACTGCTCTTACGGGCGGCACGGCGTCGCGGTAATCTGTGAATTGCAAAATACAGGTTGCAAACTCATTTTTGCTTATCGTGTGACTCGATGTGTCAAAAGTGACATCCACAAAGATATTTCCTTATAAATATGACGCTTTCCGTATCGTGTACCTCCGGCTTTAAGCACAACTATAGCACGTACGTTTTACTCGAACTGTCAACAGTCGGCCAAGCCGAACGTCGTATTGTGTTTCTCGCTTAAGTCTTAGCTAATAACTCTCCATTTTATTTCATTTTCTCGCACAATATATCAACAACACGAACTGTCAAAGGAGATTTCCTACCTCAATTAGTTTTTGAGTAATGGAATTTTGAAATTTTTAATCTGCATAAAATATTCCATTTGTTGGTGGATTAAAAAACGTGAAATCACTTCACATGATCACTACTGCCATCTAGCCTTGATTTGAAAAATGTCAAATTTTATCTCCATCGTTAGCCGGCCTGCGTATATATATATATATATATATATAAACTTTCGAACGGGGGGTGGTTTCGTACTTAGGGAGGCATGAAACGAAAAACTATGAAAGAATTTTTTGAAAGTCGTGACAGGGTATACATCTCAATAGGTAGATTTTTCTTCGAAATCCACCTAAAATATGGAATCGAAGAACATACCTCTGATAACAAATTTCTGGATTTTGAATGAAATCCCCTAATCTACGGTGAAACCAAAAATATTTTTATGCAACTACAAAAAGTAAGAAAATGGAAAGGAAAGACATCCTGTTCAACGGATGTCTGATGTGCAATTGGCTGTAGATTGGGCCAAGTGTGATTCAGACCACGAAAATAGATGTTTTCAGATGCGCTATTTAGTTACCTACCCGATGGTATCACTTTTAACCCTATTGAGCAAAGTTGAAATTTTTATTTTTGTCCAGGTTTTTGGGTCGAATGCTCCACTGTTACAAGGGGCAAAACAATACATGCCTTATTGTTTTGTCGCATTCAAATATTTCTTCCTAACGTTTGTGCACATATTGTGTTAAATATTTCATTTTTAGATAGTCAGGTATCCCTAATGTTTATGCGTAATGGTTCGTCTATATTCATTCATTCATGACGTCAAACGGATTGCTTAATTTGTGACGATAACTGAAACCAAAGAAAGCCAGGGGACCAATGGATGCAGTGTCTAAAATGTCACGGTTGAGCTCATGAAACCTGTGCAATATTTTTCAATTTTTTGTTATAAATAAAATAAAATAGTTGATCTTCTATATAAATAAAACTGTAAATTGTAATGGGAAATTAGTTTTGTCCGAGCATCAGTGGAAAACGGCTAAATCGATTTTTATGAAAGTTTCTACATGATTTTATATACTTCCAACTTGAACTATAGGCTACTTTTTATCAGCCCACAATCCTGTTAATATATAGCGCCAATACCAAATTTCTTCAAATTATTAAATTTCCCATCTGCGCAATTATCTGGGAAATGGGCAATTATCAGGGAAATTTGAAAGCACGATGAGGTTAATAGGGCGTTTACACTGGAGATTAACTCGAGGTTAGATTAAGTTAATCTCAAAGTGTTTACACCACCAGTGACAAGCTTAACTCTGACATTTGCATGTCATCTTTGTTTACTTTATTTGACAGCAAGGCAGAAATAATAGCTTTTTTCTTTCTTTTCTGCTTCAAACTTTCCATGTTCACGAAAAAATATGTAAATATCAACTATGTACGCAGCAAACTGTCTTTAATCTTGAATTTCAAATCTTGACAGCAGTCACAAAAGTCCGATTTATCAAACAGCTGTTTGCTGAATTGCGCTGAATCGTTCGGGTCCGGGTTCATGCATTGAATTGAGGAGATTAAGTGCGAGGTTTCATTCTAATCTGGTGAGCGAGGTGGTTACGATTTGTATGGGAAATCTCGTGATTAAGTACCTGGTTACCCCCGAAACCTCGAAAAGCGACGTAACCTCGTCGGTGTAAACGCCGTATAACCGTTGCTTATTCTATGCACATCGTTATGCATAACATCAGACAAACAATCAGAAAAGAAACTATTGAAAAGTTAACGCAAATTTAAGTTTAGTGAATCAATTACCAAACTGCCTCCAAGATGGTCATGTTTTTTACTCAATTTGAGAAAGGGGTAATAGGGCGTTTACACTGGAGATTAACTCGAGGTTAGATTAAGTTAATCTCAAAGTGTTTACACCACCAGTGACAAGCTTAACTCTGACATTTGCATGTCATCTTTGTTTACTTTATTTGACAGAAAGGCAGAAATAAAAGCTTTTTTCTTTCTTTTCTGCTTCAAACTTTCCATGTTCACGAAAAAATATGTAAATATCAACTATGTACGCAGCAAACTGTCTTTAATCTTGAATTTCAAATCTTGACAGCAGTCACAAAAGTCCGATTTATCAAAAAGCTGTTTGCTGAATTGCGCTGAATCGTTCGGGTCCGGGTTCGTGCATTGAATTGAGGAGATTAAGTGCGAGGTTTCATTCTAATCTGGTGAGCGAGGAGGTTACGATTTGTATGGGAAATCTCGTGATTAAGTACCTGGTTACCCCCGAAACCTCGAAAAGCGACGTAACCTCGTCGGTGTAAACGCCGTATAACGTCTATTTTACCAGGCGGCATGGTTGACGAAGGGCACGGCCTTGCTCGTCGGATGGGTGAGGGGGGGGGGGGGGGGGTGCGTGGTTTACCATTAGACGTCCCTAGGGTTATTTTGGTTACAGTGATTTCTCATGCCTATATATATAAAAAAAAAAAAAGTAAAAATCGGGTCCCTAAGCCATCTCCCTTATACGCTGGGTATCCAATGTAAATAAAAAATCCACAAAAAAGAACCGTTGTTCGAGATGACCGAAAACAAATTTCACTCAACCACATATCGAAAAGGAGAGACGAGTACCGCACCATCACCACTGAAAAATTTAAATTTATTGAGGCGACATTATTATAAAAGCCCTATTGTTGTTTTAATGCAAATTTTTTCTGTATTTTATTCAATTATTCCAAAAAAAAATGTATTAATTTTCTTTTTATGGTTAGACTAAACTTATCTTAATTAAAGTTGGAGCTCATAATATGGTTGCCGTCGTCCTTGCCTCTTGAACAAGTTGTCGTCTGGCCACCGAGATGAATGTAAATATTCCGCTTCTTCAATTTATATATATTCTTTTTTCTTGCAAAAATATATTGTTATAACTGTTCATTTACTTATTCACACATTTGTTTTTAATGTATTTATATTGCTTTAGTATTTTTTTTTTTACGAAATTGTCACTAAGGAGATATTTTTGTGCGTTACGCAAATAGGTTATGTGAATTTTTGACAACAATGTAAATTTTCACTTATTGAAACTAATTAACGCTATATTTCAATTTTATCACTATACATTATTTGTTGAATAACTTGATATTTAAGTATTTTTTTTTCTTTTTCTAATACCGTTCAGCCACAAGGTATAAATTCATTTAGCACTTGAAAAATTGCTTTTCCTTCGTCTCTTCGTGAATTCAATTTTTAGACTTCATCTAATTATTACTTTTGGCCAAAATTACACGCCTACATAATAAAACTAATACTTTGACTTTATTATAAAAAAAAAAAGAAAGAACGGTTTTCCAGCCATCCTTTCTTTCCCGAAACTCATTAGGCCGTATTTATAAAAATCAAGCATTTGCTTTGAAGTAAAAGGAAGAAGTAAAAGGTAGCACTAGAAAGTCAGAGGTAGAAGTAAAAGGTTCTACTTCAAATCGTATTTATAATTTTTAAATTTTAAAGAATCTGTTGTAATTTCCTTGTGAAACATATTTAACATTCAAAAAACACAGTTGCTAAACAACAAAGGCTTTTTGCCTTGCATGCTTGTTATAGTAATAACTGTTTCTACTATTATTTTGATCTAACACTTTACCAAATTCCTTGTGGAAATTATCCCTATACAGGGATAGTTTACCCGGTACTAACGTTCGCGTCTTCCGGCCGAACATTAATTCAGCTGGTGAGAGTAGACTACCTTTTACTGGCGTATTCCTATATTCCAACAGAATTTTCCACAATTCCACTTTGCTTTCTTTACTTTTAATTAACATGTTTTTCGCCGTTTGCACAAATTTTTCAGCAAAGCCATTGGATTGAGCGTAGTTTGGGCTAGTTGTTGTCACTGTTATATCATGGTTTTTCGCGAATTGTTTAAATAAAAATGATCCAAACGGTACGTTATCAGCTATTATTACGCGAGGGAGTCCATGAACCGCAAATAAGTGTTTGAGTTTTACTATTATGCCTGCTGCTTTTTTATTTTTTAATGGAAGAATATCCATATATTTTGAAAAATAATCAGCTACGGCCAGGAATGGACTACCACTAAAGTCAAGGATGTCCATACCAATTTTGAAATATGGAAATAAGGGGATTTCGTGCGTCATTAATGGTTCTTTCACATTAGCATTACGGTGCCGTTGACAGAATTCGCATTTGGCCACTGTACTTTCAATATCCCTATTAATCCCTGGCCAATACACAAGACTCCTTGCTCTAAGCTTTGTTTTCTCGATTCCAAAGTGAGAACTGTGAAGTAGTTTTAACATTTCCTGCCTAAGTGTTACGGGAACGATAAGCTTGTCATTTAGAAATAATAACCCATCGTCTAAGGTAATATCCGAATGATATTGGTAAAAAAATTTAATTTTGTCCTTAACTTTGTTTTTCTGTTTTGGCCACCCCTCTTTAACCACTTGCATCAACTCCTTCAGAACTGGATCCTTCATTGTTTCCTCTCTAAATACTTCTCTTTTTTCTTTACTGACATTTATTGTGTGAACGACCTCATTTATATCCTCAATTTCTGGCCTTATATTAACATCAGTCGACACATTTCGCGATAATAAGTCTGCAATGAACATCTCCTTACCGGGAGTATATTGAAAATCTAAATTATATTTCAAAAGTCGTAATTTCATACGCTGCAATCTAGCTGAACTAACCTTATTAAGATCTTTGCGATCAATGCCTAGCAATGGCTTATGGTCAGTCAAAATTTTAACCTTTCGACCATATATTAACTGGTGGAATCTATTGCAAGCAAAAATTATCGCTAACAGCTCTTTTTCTATTTAAGCATAGTTTTGCTCTGCTTGAGTTAAACTTCTTGAGGCGAAAAATACTGGCTTTCCCTTCTGCATCAGGCAGCAGCCCAGTCCAAATTGGGACGCATCAGCCTGTATAGTTATCTCTTCTTTTGGATTGAGTGGTTGCAAAAATGGTGCATTCGTTATAGATTGTTTTATTTTATTCAGAGCCGTGTCATGAACTGCTAACCACTGAAACTGTATATCTTTTTTAAGCAGTTCTCTTATGGGGTATGAAAGTTCCGCCAAATTGGGAACAAATTTTCTTAAATAATTAACCATACCGAGCAACACTTGTGTTTCTTTTTTATTTTTTGGCGGTTCTAAATTGTCAATCGCCGTTTTGTATTCAGGATTGTACCTTATTCCTTCACTTGAAATAATGTGCCCTAAGTACTTGACCGAAGTCTCACGATATTGGATTTTGTCCTTGTTAAATTTAATATTCCGTTCTAGCGCACGCTGCATGACTTTCTCGAGGTTTGCGTCATGTTCTTCTACAGAATTGCCCGTAACTAAAACATCATCGATATAAACGACTACTCCTGGGATATCAGAAAAATTTTTAGCATTAAGCTTTTGAAACATTTCAGGTGCGCATTTAATACCAAAAGGTAGTCGCTTAAAGCGATATACTCCAAATGGTGTCGAAAATGTACACAGTTTACTTGATTCTTTATCCAAGGCCACCTGCCAATAGCCCTCTTTTAAGTCAAGTACGGTGAAATACTTTTTATTTGTAAGTTCTGCTGTGATCTCGTCAAACGTAGGAATAAGGAATGGCTCATCTACAATTACTTCATTTAAATACTTGGGATCGAGACATAACCGCAACGTTTTATTTTTCTTTTCTACTACTACTAAATTTGATACCCACTCTGCCGGTTCATGCACTTCCTCTATGATATCCCGTTGTTTTAAGGAATTCAATTCATTTCTCAACGGATCAATTAACGTAATCGGTATCCTTCTAGACGGTCTCACTACTGGTTTCGCATCATCTTTTATTTTAATTTTATAATCTAATTTAAATTTTCCCAAGCCCTCAAAAACTGGCTCATACTTTTTGAGAAACATTTCTTTGTTATTTACAACACTATCAACACGTTTCAGTAATCCAAGCTCTATACATGATGGCAACCCCAAGATCGGAACTGCATTATGATCGACAATTATAAAACTCTGCATCGTTGTTTTCCCGTTAATCATACAAGGAAGAGTAGCTTGCCCTATCGATTTCAATTTCATGCCTCCGTAAACTTCCAATAAAATCTGAGTTTTAACTAATTTCGCCTCTTTTATTTTTCTAAAAATGGCTAACGGTAACACATTTATCTCAGCCCCGGAGTCTAATTTAAATTTAATACTTTCGTTATTGATTCTCATAACTGTATGCCATGTTCGAGTGACTAGGTTCACAGTGTGCTTGTTCGACACTCGTGTTACTGAATCGATTACTAAATTCTTTAGATTATCCTAAATTTCACATACCTTTTTACTCTGACAAACTGCAGCGAAATGATTCTTTTTGCCGCAATTACTGCAAGTTTTATTCCATGATGGGCAATTACCTCTCATGTGAACTTTACCACAATACTTACAATTTTTCTGTGATGTTTTATTACTACACTTCCTAAAATTAGCAGAATTAAACCTGTGCTCATTTATTGCCCTATTGCTAAATTTATTTTTTCTACTAAATTGCTGTGGTTTGATGTATTTGATTTGCTTGCCTCGGATCCGCTCTGCCTTGGGCTGACCATCGCATTTACCGTAAAATGCGTATTGTTCCCGTCTCGCTGCATCACCGCTGCTTGCCTTGACGATGCCTCTGCTGCACGTGCCATGCTAATTACTTTTGCCTCATCTAGATTATCACTTTCTAATAACCTTTTCTGCAGCCCCTTATCATAAATTCCCAGGATCACTCGGTCTCTCAACATCCTTGGCTCATCAGAAAAATTACACCCTTTGATTAACTTTTTTAAATCCATCAAAAATGCATCAAATGGCTCTCTCGCATTTTGATTTCTCGTGTGAAATTTATAGCTCTGATAGATTTCATTTCCTTTCGGTGCGCAAAAGGATTCGAATGCTTTAAGCACTTCTTTATAAGATTTTCGCTGTTCTTCGGTTAGCGTGACTGTATTGAATAGCTCAACCGCCTCTGGACCCAGAGCATTTAGTAAGATTGCTGCTTGTACTTCATCACTTTTCTTATCCAGCAGTAGAGTAATAATGCCGGTTCTGAGCCATTTTTACGTGTATTTTTAAAGGGGGCGAAAAGTTGACCAAAAATGGTCTCAAAAGCTCGTCGTCTACGAGTACGAGCAGTTTCAAGGTCGATGACGTCATGAAAGCTCTGGGTTTGTGTCAAGGGTGTTGGATGTTGGTATAGAATCTAGGGTTAGTCGGGTGTGTGTCTAGGATCACGATGCGGATCACGGTCCCCACCCCGCTGGAAGCTTTACCCCCTCCTCATGGGGGGCGAGTCGGATTACGCAATGTTGTGAAATATCCCACCGCAGGTGCAGTGGTGAGTCATCATAATCACGATTGAACATGTCCGCTTGGTGGGTGGTCTTCCTTACGCAATGTTACACATATGCGAAGTCTTATCTGCAGTTTCTGCTGACGTATGCATTCTGCTAGAGTTGGAACCAAAATTGTTTACACAGGTGCAGCGGTGAGTCATCATAGTCATGATTGAACATGTCCGCTTGGTGGGTGGTCATCTAGCAACTTTGTTTATGCAGAAGCAAAACTTTAGGATTTATATCTAAGCAGCAATATTCAATATTCATCAGTTGGTCTTCAACCTTTATCGAGTTAGTATATTTGGTGGGAATTAAATTTTTAAATATAAATTCTAAATGAAAAGATGTGGATGTGCTACGCAGCAGAATCTTGGCCAGAGGCTGTAGATTTGAACAGTGCAGTTAGACGTATTCAAGAACAATTTGAATGTTATCAGGAAGATGCAATACTTAACCAAAATAGGGGATATACTCCAGATGAGGAACAATATTATAAAGATCGTGAAGAGTTATTTAATCGGGGTGTTATTTTGTGTGACAAGTATATATGTGATGATATTAGTTTGGAAGCATTCTGTGACTTACTAGTGTGCATAAAGTTAGAAGATTTTCTATGGAAGTTGAAGGAATTTCTACCTGAGCATCTTGTATTTAAATATCAATTGTCGCATACTGATATTTCCAATATTCATGACTATATTAGTTGTACTGGGTGCGCTTTAGGGGATGAACTTCGAGATTATGTTTATTTTGACATACCTCTAACTGAATAGAAAGAGGAAAGACTACTAGGAGTGAAAGGGACAAATATAAAAAGCTGCTATAAAAGAGTGCGCGGCCAAGACTCAGCTCAGTTCATCGAGTTCCTTTAAAGTGATCAGTTCAATTTGTGCAAAGCAGTGAAAATGGCTCAACCTCAGCAGAAAGTAAAACGCATCATTACTGCTGCAGAAACATCACCCCAACCAGCAAACAGTGGAGCATTAGAAGTGCTCAACAATTACGGGTTCAATCCCTACATCAAAGTATCTGACATGGAGCAGCATACAGCTTATAAAATACATGGCATCAGGAAAATTACAACAAAATATGGAGACCGCATCATAGTGGAGTTGCAGAATAAACAAATGTTCCTGCCGGCTAGATATGGCAACTTACCAGAGAGCACACTGGAGGAAATCAGACAACAGGGCAACTATTATGTGACAAACTTGGGTCCTCTTGGTGAATCATTTAACCTATGCTTTACTCAACAAGATAACGCCCAAAATTTTGATTTGTCATGCTTTCAACCCAATCATTATTATATGAGTTATTAAAAAATAAAATGTATTATATATAAAACAAAAAAAAAAAAACCTTTCTTATTTCCCAATGATATCCCCTGGCCCTCCCAAGTTCTATAAATTGGATTGTAATGCTAGTAAAATGTTAGTCTGCATGAGGTGCTGATAATGAGTAGTTATAAAGATACTACCAAGCTGCTAAAGGAAGACGGTGATGAAGGAAATAGATCGAAAGAATTAAAGTATCAGATAAAGTCTGCTACAGCTAAATCAGTTTTCAGATCAGTTTGCAAATTAGGGCAAGCATCTGGAACTAAAAATACTTCTTCAGTACGCTACCAACAGCTGAAAGATAATAGCAAAAAGTAATTATTTAACCCAACTTCGTAAACAGGAAAACTAAATATTGAAATTACAGATGAAGATTTTGGAATTTCTTGACGATTATTCAAATGTTCTGCTAGAGGAGCATAGGGATAAAATAGAAGACCTCTACCAATTTCTGTGTCAATATGAGAATATTGATAAAGTAAATTCTAAATATGGTGAGCATTACACAAACTGCTCATGGTCGAGAGATGATGCAACCGCAGGACCAGATACTTGTGGATGTCATACTGCAGAGCGGTACAAGCAAGAAATTCGGCATCTAATAAATTTTTATACGAGGATCACGCGAAACAACTGTAGAGAATGCAGAAAAGGGTTCGATTTATATTAAAACCGAAAGTGCATATTATGCATGTGTGGAGCTTTGCATATAGAGCTAGCCGTAAGGGAGAATGGCATATATGCGCAATCGATAGGCTTCGCTTCCAACAGAGAATCTGCAATACAAGTAAAATTCTGGAACCAATATTGAATCAACATCATATCACGATAAAATAAATAAAACACTATTTTATGTTTTTAAAAATGACTTTTATTTCTATTAATTATAATACATCGTTCACATTTATCCAGGAATTATGTTTTGATGAAAACCCCAACCATTTAACATAAACTTTATCGCCTGTGCGTCTTAAAATTTTTTCGACAAGGTACACTTGTGGATGCTTGACTTTTAGCAATTCCTTTTCATAAAATCCTCCTTTGATTGGGTTTCCCTGATAGTCCTCAAGCTGATATGTCACTGGGTTGGTCACTTGAATTTTAGAAATCTTGAAAATTTCCGTAGTCCAGTTTGGTGTATAGCCTTTTTCGAATACATGTTTATATTTGCTAATACGAACAGAATCTCCTACTTTATATCTAGGCATGTCAGCAATCTTTATGTGATTATACACTGTATTAAGAAGCTGCTTTTCATTGGTTAAATTAACATCACACGGACGCATTTGGATTGTTCGATGCTTTTTCGTATTGTATTGAAATAGTAGTTCTTTTATCATATGAAACCATTGGTAAGATCCATTCATGCTAAATTCCTTCCACATCATGTTCTTGAAAGTTCGATTGAATCGCTCAACTATTGATGCTTTAAGCGATGTATACGTTGAGTAGTGATTAATTTTACGCCTCCTCATCAATTTTTGAAAGTGTGAGTTGAAGAATTCCTTTCCATCATCAGTTTGCAAATTTTTGGGTACGCGTCCTTCTCTAAATATAGATTCCATTGCTTCAGCTACTTCAACACCGGTCTTTCTTTTAATTGCAACAGCCCACGCATACTTGGAGAATGTATCAATTATAGTTAGCAAGTAGCGATACCCGTTGTTCACATGTTTATATGTATCCATTTCCACTAAATCCGCTTGCCATAAATCATCTAAACCTTTGATGATAACCCGGCGTCTTTTAAAATATCGACGTGCAGGCTTATGAAGCTCCTCGACAACTTGTCTCTTACTCATATTATAGGTAAATGAACTAGATTAATTGTAGCATTATGCTTTATTCGTAGACGCCCCCGTCTTGCTGCTTTTGAGTTTCCTTATTATTATTAAGTATGGTAGAGAACAAATAATTCTCAATCTTTTCAATTTCACCATTAATATATAGAGTTAGATTTTGTACAGCATTTTGAATGTTTATATTTGATTCATCGTGCTGCTTGCTCATTTCTGTAACAGCATTTTGGATATTTTTATTTGATTCTTCATACTGCTTTCTTATTTCTGTAACAGCATTTTGGATATTTTTATTTGATTCTTCATACTGCTTTCTTATTTCTGTAACAGCATATTGGATGTGTTTATTTGATTCATCGTGCTGCTTGCTTATTTCTGTATCAACATAGATTTTAGTTGTAGCGTCAGCATTTGCTTCAGGTTCTCCAAGGTTTGTGATGTGTTTGAATGTCAAGTCATAATTTCCTGTGGGGGTTAGAAGAAATCCAATTCCTGGGGGCCCAATTGGACCTTGCTCACCAGCAGCACCAGGTTTTCCAGGAGGACCCGGGGGACCAGGGGGGCCACGAGGACCCAGCTGATGCTTAATACTCCTTGTTGATCGACCAAACTTATCAACGCTCATTTTAGAAATGAGATATAATTTTATATGCGGCGGATATTTATAGAATTATATCGGCTTCCCGCAACTCCTCAATAATTGATATTATTTCATTATCATGGCTATTATTTCCAGCTTGTTGTGAAGCTATTAGTATACGAAGCCGATCCACTAATTCATTGGGATCATCCCAATAGACATAATCAATGTTTTCCTTCGGGATCCTCATTATTCCCTCTCCTCTATGAGGTTTAGGAATGTCAACCAACTTCTTTATAATTTTTTTATATTTATAGGTATTTGTTCCCTTTATTTGTTCATTTTCATTAAAATTACGTCTGTGTAGACATGTATCGTTTAAAATTGACTGATAATTCGCCAGGTCTTCTTTACTGTAACCAGTGGGGCGTTTCATAAAAATTAGTTCAGATAATCCTTCGGTTATCTTGTATGGTTTATCATTAATAATAAGATTTTCATCAACAACTTTTAATGTTGAATTACCCATCCTCCATCCATCGCTGCTGCTATAATGAGCACCGTAAGTTTTATCAACTTTCTTACTATCGTGACTAACGAATTTTTTATATCTATTCAGTATTCGTTTGGGTGAGCTATGTTTTTTTAACTTTCCTTTTTCGCTATCATCATCTTCATCTTCATCATTATCATCATCTTCATCATTATCATCATCCTCCTCATCATCATCATCATCATCAATATCATCCTCCTCATTATTCTCTTGTTTAGGTTCTACCTTAATTTCTTGTTTAGGCTCAAGCTTAACTGATGAGGTTATTTCTTTAAGTTTGTCGGTAATTGGCTTAAATGTTTCCTCCAATTGAGTTTCTGTTTCCATTTTACCAGTCTTGAGAGCTTTGTATTTCTTTCGTATAGCATTGCTCGTCTTTATAATATCTTTTTTCAACTTTTCATCCATGTTACTCTCAGTTTAGAGTTTTGTATGTAGACAGCTATACAGGTTGTACAGGCTGGTAAGCTGGTAAGCTGATACAGGTAGACAGGCTGTACAGGCTGGTAAGCTGGTAAGCTGATACAGGTAGACAGGCTGTACAGGCTGGTAAGCTGGTAAGCTGATACAGGTAGACAGGCTGTACAGGCTGGTAAGCTGGTAAGCTGATACAGGTAGACAGGCTGTACAGGCTGGTAAGCTGGTAAGCAGCTATATATAGGCAGCTATACAGGTTGGTAAGCAGCTATTGAGCAGATAACTGTATCAGTATGAGGACTCGCACTGACTGATGATGGTAATAAAATGCGCTTTCTCTTATAGGTATATGAAGCTGTCAAATCCTTTTCGATATCGCCCATTGTCCAGAGGACTATCCTTATCAATTACTAGGAATCCGTATTTGTCCCCCCAACACTTTGCACACGCTTTTCGGAACTTTTCAAATGTCATATCAGTATTCACATGATCATTGTAAATATGTTTCAGGTTCAAGTCATCCTGTTTAAATAAAATGAGCAAGTTTGCATTATCTCGAATCAGGTGCTTCGGTATATGGGTATATGTTTGACAGAGGTAAAAACTATCAATTGCTTTATGACGACCCATGCAAAAGTAAGCTCTAATATTATTTTGTTTGTCACAAGCTACATCATCAAAGATGAAAATTGAGTTTGATTTTGCATCTTCCGGTGGTATGACATCACAGTTGTTTGAAAACGTATAATAACCCAATCCAGATATGCGGGCCATAACTTTGCTTAAATATTCATATTTCGGTTGACTTAGCGACTTTGAGTAAATGTATATATTTTCAAAGCGTAGTCCATTAGGGTGCTCCAGTAAACTTATCATAACATTCGTCTTTCCACAGTTGGACGGTCCAACAATAATTCCTCTTATGCTGTTCGGCAGCAGCGCTCCATGCTTCTTCTTCTTAGGACTTGTAGTAATATTAATATCAGCATTTCTAACCGGTAGGCAATCTTGTTGCTTAATAAACTTCATGTTGAGTACTAACAATTTTTTATAAATACTGATGCTTTTATAAATTACCCTCTAGTGTTACTGTAAACGTATGTAAAATGATTGATCACTGTGAAAAAAGTCTCATTCAACAAAAGGTCGTTGTGGGAGAAGGACTATTAAATTCTGCTCTTAACAAATTACCATTTGAATTGCATTTACCTGGCTATCAGTACTGTGGTCCAGGGACAAAGTTATATAAACGGCTTGTACGCGGCGATCCTGGTATTAATCTGCTGGATGCAGCCTGTAAAGAGCACGATATCGCATATTCAAAGTATCGTGAAACAAGTGACCGTCACATTGCTGATCGTATTCTAGCAGAAAAAGCTTGGGAACGTATAACGTCAAAGGACACTGCATTTGGAGAACGCGTTAACGCTTTACTGGTAAACAAAGTGATGAAAGCTAAAATTAAGTTCGGAATGGGTGCCAAGGCAAAAATTAAAACAAGTATCATGCAAAAGAAGAAGAATAAATTACGCCCATCATTTCGTGATGCTGTACGCAATGCTCGCAGAGTATTAAAGTTGAAAAAGCCAAAAGACTTGTTGGAATCCATAAAAACAGCACTGGGCGCTGCAAAAGATGTCGTCAAGAGGAGGAAAAAACAAATCAAGACCCCGAGAGTGATCCCCGTGCCTAAAGTTGGTGGTGCTTTACCATTCCTGATTCCACTTTTCGCCGGTCTTTCAGCCATGGGAGCGTTATCAGGAGGTGCGGCTGGCATAGCCAAAGCAGTAAATGCTGCAAATAACGCACGGCAACAGCTGGAAGAAGGCAAGCGCCATAATGAGACAATGGAAGCTATAGCGTTGGGTAAACCTGGTCATGGATTATTCCTCAAGCCATATAGGAAAGGGCTAGGACTTTTTCTTAATCCTCAGCCAAAAAACGCCTAAGGCAGCTACCCAAAAGAGCACTCAATGAACTCGATCTACATAAATATGCACAGGATATACCACACTTTAGAGGAGTATTTATGCGAGATCAGTTACCTAAAAACCCATGGAAAACAGAGTGTGGAATTATTAATCTAGATGTTTCATCCGGACCTGGAACACATTGGGTAGCTTATAAGAAGAAAGGAGCCATCATTGATTATTTTGATAGTTTTGGAAACCTGCAACCACCACGAGAAGTCACAAATTATTTGGGTGATGCTGTGACATACAACTATATACCTCATCAAAATTTTGATTCAGTTATATGCGGACATTTGTGTTTATATTTTCTCAACGATATAATTCGATCAATGTAAAACAAGATTTAAAATGTATAAATAAAGGTATTTAAGCACATGCAGAGTCATTTCATTTCCAACAGCCATGTCGATAACACTCTCCCTTACTGGCAATACATCAGTGCTCTCAGCAGAGTATTTTCCTCCATTGGAGTTACCTGGAGATTACGTTTGTGGATTGATTGATTTTCAAACATACAATTCTATTCCTAACATTGATGAGAGAAACAATCTAATTCAAGTGGGAGGTACTGAGATTGAAATACCGATCGGATCTTATGAGATTGATGATATAGAAAGTTTTATTAAGCAAAGGTTGAGCAAAATCGACGGGGGTGCAGAAATCTCAATCAAGGCTAATAATAATACTTTAAGGAGTGAGGTTAAAGCTAACAAAGAGGTGTATTTTAATAAAGAAAACTCCATCGCTCCATTGTTGGGATTTGGAAAGCGTATATTGGAAGCTAATATACTGCATACATCTGAGCTACCCGTCAATATTATTAAAGTAAACGCCATACGAATTGAATGCAATATTATATCAGGGTCATTCATAAATAACAATCAAGTGCATACGATTCATGAATTTTCCCCAAACGTGGGTCCAGGCTATAAAATAGTTGAGGTTCCTAAATATGTCATCTATTTACCTGTGAACGTCAAACGGATAAGTTCGATCACGCTGAAGCTCGTTGATCAGGAGGGTGATTTGATAAATTTTCGTGGCGAAACAATAACAGTGAGATTACATTTAAAACCGCAGAATGTTAATCTACAACATCATTAATACGGATAAATACAGTGGTAGCATACCCAAAGTTATTAGTCGCTCAACAGGCTTACAGCGAGCAAGACGTGAACTCAGAGCTGATAATAAGCAATATCTTCAGTTGTTAGGATTAATTTTGAAAAAATGAGCAGCAACATCTTGGACATCACTGGAGGCATAAGTTATGATAATAGCATAACAAAAATTGACTACCACACCTATTCACCGTTCCTCACATCATTCAAAAACAGCGATGAGATTCGTATTTCAGTACAACACCAAGATCTATATGTCTTGCCATCTGAAAGCTTTATATACATTGAAGGGTCACTAACTACCACAACAGAAGATGCGGCAAATACTTATAAGCTTGCAAACAATGCTATTGCCTTTCTCTTTGAGGAGATTCGTTATGAGATCAACGGCATAGAAATTGATAGAACGCGAAATCTTGGAATTACTACAACTCTAAAAAATTATATATCGCTGAACCAAAATGAGAGTCAAATGTTATTCAATGCAGGCTGGTCACCCGAGGAATCAATTACACTTGCAAAGGAATTTTTCAATTTCTGTGTACCACTAAAGTCCCTCCTAGGCTTTGCTGAAGATTACAGGAAAATCATCACAAACGCTAAACATGAACTAATATTAATACGGAGTAGGACAGATGAAGATGCGGTCGTATCACCAACAGATGATGTAAACATTTCAATTTTTAAACTGCAGTGGCGCGTTCCTCATGTTAATGTTGCCGACCCTGAGAAATTGGCCTTGTTAAAAGTCATTGAAAGCGGTCGTGAAATAAAAATACCATTCAGGAGCTGGGATATATACGAGTATCCAGCACTACCACAGGCAACTCATCATTCATGGTCCGTTAAAACTGCATCACAGATGGAAAAGCCCCGATACATTATCCTAGCTCTCCAAACAAATCGCAAAAATGATAAAACAAAGGATGCCAGCAAGTTTGATCATTGCAAACTAACCGATGTTAAGGTACACCTGAATTCCGAATCATACCCTTACGATGATTTGAATTTGAAGTTTGATAACAATCAATATGCTCTCCTATATAATATGTACATAAAATTCCAAACTTCGTACTATGGGCGTCAGTTGCAGCCGCTCCTCTCAAGGAAGCAGTTTATTAGCGACGCGCCGATCGTTGTTATTGATTGCTCGCGGCAAAACGAAGCTGTAAAATCTGGACCTGTGGATATAAGAGTAGAATTCAAGACGAGTGAAAACGTTCCCACAAACACAACAGCTTATTGCTTGTTGCTGCATGATCGAATTGTGGAATACATTCCTTTAACTAGTGAAACTCGCAAACTAGTCTAGAATGGCATCTGCTATTGTCATTGATGTTCAAGGATTCAAACTACAAAACAGCGAATTTATTTTGAAAGAGATGGCGATTTTAAATTGTGAAAACCAAGTGCAACACTACATATTCAAAGCACCATTTCCATATAAAGACCTAACTCGATCAGAAAAGAAACAAGTTGAATGGCTCCGACACAATCTTCATGGATTCAAATGGTGTGATGGTTACATTCCATACCACAAATTAAATACTATATTCGATCAATGGCTGCCACAAGATAAAATCATTTATGTGAAGGGTGCTGAAAAGAAAAGCTGGATTCAACAAATATTTAAAAATTATTCAACTATATATTATGATGTTGAGGAGGAGGAAGGATGCCCAAATCTAACAACTTTGGAAACAAATGGCCCATCTTGCATCATACACCAAGGCAGATGTGCCCTCAAAAATGTATTTGCAATCATGGATTTTTTAAATAAAACAGTTTTTTAAACTTTATAAATTTTTTTTTTATTTTACATACAATATCTTAGTCTAATTTACAATATTTTCTTATAATATATACATTAATCTACATTCATTATACTAAAATGACCCCACGGTAGCGTTTTGTTTGATTCTGGTATTAAATACCTCTTATCATCGTGAGGACTTAGCGCGATTTTAGTCTGAGTGATGGTACTAACTTCATGTTTTTGGCTCTTTATTAAATTTTGACTGATTAATTTATTTATATTACTACTCAAACATTCTACGTAATCGTCAAAAGTTATTCTATTTTTAATAACATTTCTTTTTACGCCTTTTGATTTCTTGATTTTATCCCTGCCCTCTACCCGGATCGCATACATCTTCGATCTTAATCCAACAAACTCTGTCATTATGCGACCGTTGTTTTCATCTTTCATGAGGCCGAGAACTTTTTTATTAACTAGAGGGATGTTCCAGATGTTATTGGGTGGATAGTCACTTGTATCGAAATGGGAATGGCAGTCACGTTTAGTTATTTCGTATAAATCGGGGCAGGTAATTTCGTAAATGAGGGAATCTGTGTCAGTATAACATACTGCACAGTCGGAATTAAATTGAGGAATCATGTAGTTGTAATGGAAATCGTAAATTGTGGTTTTAGCCAAGTCGAGAATACACATACCCACATATATCGGCTTATTGAAATAAATTTCAGTCTTTTTAAGTTCAATGGCTACTAGGTTTGCATTGAAAATTGTTGAGGCCTTGAATTCTGGCTTGCAAATGAGCGCTTCAGCTCCATATCGCCCCCACCACTTGGTAACCAGCTTAACGATGCTATGTTTCCGAACATTCTCCATAGTCTTGCCGAAAACAGCGTTGTTCATGAGCTTGAAGAGATTTTTCTGGAAATCATTTTTGGCCAATGCTCGAAGTCTAGTATTTAGATCAATATAGGACTTTAGCCATGTAGACTGATTAAATTGGAGAACGCGGTGAATTTTTGTTAATTTTAATCCGTGAAGGAGTGCTTGTTTCAAACTGCGATAGTGAATAACGTATTTTGTTTTATTTGAAAGAGTGGCCATTAATTTTTTCTCTTTTGAATTTGGAGCGCTACAATGCTCGGGGCAAAAAGGGAGGTCTTTATGGAGATCGTGAAGTTCTTGGGGGTACTCTAGATCCACTTCCAGTATGTAACCCAGGGGTGAATCATCGGCTACATCTTCAACCTTAAAATTGGATACATTTTCTACCCACTTGAAGCCACTGTGAGGTAGAAGTTGAGACATTGCCCAACCGTATTGGTTATTAATATCATTATACATGAGAAATTTGGATGGTTGAGAGGGATCATAGTCGGGCATGTATTTATTGTTGGCCTTTGAGTATCTTTTAGAGCATTGACTTAAACCCCCGCGAATACCTAGCTCTATAAATAAGAGAATATCTACATCAGTCAATAGCTCCAGAGTAACGTTAGTATGCTTTAGCATTGCGTCCCAAGTATACCCAGGAAGTGTATAATAGTGAGCAGGATCTAATCCATAAGTCTCACGGCAACTTGAACGGAATTGTTCGAAAACATCAGCTAGTAGGAGTACATCTGTTTTCAAATACAGATTGGAATATTCGCCCAAATTCTGAATATTGAACTCCTTCCAAACGTTGCAGGCATGTGCATAATCTTCCTGGCTAATGTTAGTTTCATTTAATTTATTATAAAATTGCTGAATTTCGGGTAGTTTAGTTTCTAGAAATTTTGAAGTGCTATTGAAATAATCGTAGGGATATATTCCTTTACGTGTTAGTAAATTAAATTGGGGGCCTGTTAAATTTTGAAACTGGGATTTCAAGATTGGGAAAGTGGTTAAATACGAGGAAAGGGTATCGAGGCTACTTGCCATGAATTTAAAGGAATCAATGAAGCGGAATTTAATGGGGTATTCGTCTAAATGTTTAGTGAAGGAAATATACCGTTCTGTGTTAATTGGTAGGAGATCAATGCGGCCTTGGAGATCGGAAGCTATATTTTTAATAATGAAATGGGCATCGTAGCCACTAAGGTTGTGGAAAATTACTGGGATGGTGTGACTATCCTGAAAATTAATGTTACACCCCTCATGTGCTGGACCTCTGTACTTACCTGTTAGGTGACAGTGATCACGCACCTTTTTATCATCTGATGTGAATGGCTTTTCGCATATATGGCAGAGTGGAGCAGTTTTAAAAACCTCAATTTCCTCAGAAGTCATCTGATTCATTGGAAGAGGCCAAAGAAAAACAGTTTCTAAATCCTCAGCAAACTGCTTCAATTCACGCACGAACCACACCATGCAATCATCCCCACGATATAATTTGAAAACCGATAGCGTGGGGTCATATGAACATTTAACATAAAAGGCTACACTACATGGAATATGATTTTGATACTTATTTTTATCTCTACATTCTACTAATAAACATTCTAAATCTGCATAAATAATAAAGGGAGCTTCTACCTTATTCCTAAAGTTCTTGAATCTGAGCTCCTTCTGGTCTTCCGTTGGTAGCCGGATTCTGGATTCGTTGAGCTTTTCACAGTCTATTACATGTTTTTCAAGTTTTTCTGGTGAGTAGAAGTAATGCAGGCAGCGGTCACAAAAATATTTTTCGTGATCATTTTTGGACAGCTGTGATGAAAGTAGTCGGGAGAGATTTTTTATCCACACGTAGTGGTACCGGACGGGTTCATCGTCATATTTGTCCTCCTCTTCCTCGCCATCCTCGTCATAGTAAACGTTCTGGATCATCAATAGATTCACGTGTTGCTCTTTCTTTCCGATAGTAAGGTATGTGGGCAAAACTTTAAACTGCTCGTTCCGCATCTTCTGCAGAATGTATACATTGATCGAATTATTATTCTGCTTCTCGAACCGAGGAATTTGTTTGATGGTCATTGGGAATGTGATCTTGTCCAGGTTCAGAACAGTGGAATAGTGGGGGTAGGATGACGTTCTATAGGGGTGTTGAATATGTTCAAGCGGATGTAGAGCTGACACCACCGCCCAAGCGAAACACGCATCATCTGTGTTTTGAATGTTAATGCAAGCTTTCTTATTTTCAATTTGCTTGGGCAAGCTGATGTAAGAAGACCCCAACTGCTGCGTGAATGTGTTGATATTTACAGCTAAGTTGACAATGGCCGATAACGCCCAACCACTGTCTTTTTCTTGAAACTCTTGTAATTTTCTTATTATGGGCTGCACAACATTTTGGTTGAACCAATCATTTATATCAGTAGTAGTCCTGTAAATAGGAGCATTCTTTGTGTTCATATATTTGAACTCAAACACCTCCTCATCCCCTTTCACAATTTTAAACTCCCCACAGAAGCAGCTGTTCACCTTAAGAGCAGCCTCCTTCTTCAAGGTGTTACTGATGCGACGTCGAAAGAGTCCAACGCAATCTTTGAAAAAGTCATTTGGTTCCTTATGGGTCAAGTTTATAATAACCCCTGTTCTCATACTATAAATGAAAAATAAAAACGTGTGGTGTTATCATGTCTTAAAATATTTATAAGTTTCACTTACCGATCACTAAAAGCAGATTGCACTTCTTCCCATTTAACTCGGGTTGAGGCGCAGTTAGCTCTTTTTGATAAACCTGCACCAGTTATCTTAAGTTTTTTTATTTGGGCACGATATCCTTGCACAAGATTAATACCATTAATGTAATTTTGTTTTTCACCTACAGTCTTTGCTCTCTTTAAGTACTGCCGAAGAGCTCTTAAATGATTAGAGCATTCTTTAATACTCGGTTGAATTAATTTACAATTATTTTGAGCACTCTCAAACGCTAGTTTAGCACTTTGCACTAACTGCTTTACTTGCACCATTTTAAGTTTTTATTATATGAATCACACGCTCGGTAAAATTTAATTTGATTTGTCGCACTAATGCCAATTCACATCAAATGCGTTAACTCGACAAAGGTTGAAGACCAACTGATAAATATTGAATATTGCTGCTTAGATATAAATCCTAAAAGTTTTCCTTCAGCATAAACAAATTTGCTAGATGACCACCCACCAAGCGGACATGTTCAATCATGACTATGATGACTCACCGCTGCACCTGTGTAAACAATTTTGGTTCCAACTCTAGCAGAATGCATACGTCAGCAGAAACTGCAGATAAGACTTCGCATATGTGTAACATTGCGTAAGGAAGACCACCCACCAAGCGGACATGTTCAATCGTGATTATGATGACTCACCACTGCACCTGCGGTGGGATATTTCACAACATTGCGTAATCCGACTCGCCCCCCATGAGGAGGGGGTAAAGCTTCCAGCGGGGTGGGGACCGTGATCCGCATCGTGATCCTAGACACACACCCGACTAACCCTAGATTCTATACCAACATCCAACACCCTTGACACAAACCCTAAGCTTTCATGACGTCATCGACCTTGAAACTGCTCGTACTCGTAGACGACGAGCTTTTGAGACCATTTTTGGTCAACTTTTCGCCCCCTTTAAAAATACACGTAAAAATGGCTCAGAACCGGCACTATTACTCTACTTCCAGCTCTGCAGCCACATAAAAATAAGTAAAATTTTGCTTGAATTTTCTCCATTGTTCAGCTACATTTCCGTCCAAATTAAGCTGCTCGATTTTTTTTAGAAATTCCATATTACTTGTATTATTTGTAATTGTAATAACACGTGTTTTCGGGGGACGTCCTCTGGATCTTTTCAAAGCTGCTTCAAAATTCTTTTTGACTATTCCCATAACATTATTGCACTTGCACACAATTTTTGACTATTGCAATTATTATCCTCGTCGCCATGTAATATTTGTCACTGGGTAAGGAGTGCACTACAAGGAAACACACGTGGTTGCTTAAAACATACTTTAATAACAACTTCAATTCACGGGCGTCAGCTAGCAACTGACTGTTGGTTCTTACAATCTTTCTAAACTTAACCGTAATTAGATTTCTACTAGAGTTGCCACATTACTCTTACATGCACTACGGAAAAAGGGGTTCCCAGCTAGAGCAGTCACCGCAACCAGTGTCAAAATGGCGGACAATCATGAGGTTCGCATCACAGAAGGAGTCAAATTGAAGTTCTCGGTGGAGAAGAAACACTTCAACCACTACTTCCTAGTACTGCCAGGTCTCGGCGAAGAAGCCATCATTGCAGTGGACCTGATGCGGACAACAGGCTTAAGAATAAGAGCGCTAGGGCAAGAGCTAGTCCCGACCGAAACCAGAGATGTGCCCAGCCAGATCGCCTGCCTGAATACCGAAACTCCCGCCGCCAAACCGCAAAAGTTCGAAGAATTCATTAAACACAAAATGGCGCTGGTGACCCAACTCGCCGTGCACAGAATCCGAGTCACGACGTCCGAGCCAGTAAAGCAGAGACACATGCCCCGCAATCCGGCCATCCAACAAATCGTACATGCCGAGGTCGATAAGATGCTACAGAGCCGCATCATCGAACCATCTACCGGCCCGTACAGTTCACCCGTGGTGGTAGTTAAGAAGAAGAACGGGGAAAATAGGCTTTGCCTCGACTATCGAGAGTTGAATAAAATCTCTCTAAACGATGCCTACCCGCTGCCTCAAGTACAGGCAACGCTCGACAAACTGAAAGGGGCCGAATACATCTCCGCCATCGACTTAAAGCAAGGCTACTGGCAGATCCCACTCACCGATGACAGTAAGCCGAAGACGGCATTCACAGTCCCTGGCCGCGGACTATTCCAAGTCATGCCATTCGTACTGCACTCCGCCCCAGCCACGTTCCAAAGGCTGCTGGACCAAGTAATAAGACCAGAACTAGACAAATTCGCTCTAGCGTACCTAGACGATATTATAGTATTTAGCAAAACGTACAACCAACACCTTGGACACCTTCAGATCGTTTTCCAGCGACTCCGAGCCGCAAACCTGCGAATAAATCCGGAGAAATGTACGTTTTGCCAGACGGTAATAAAATACTTAGGTCACATTGTCGGCAAAGGAGGGATATCGGTCGATCCTGAGAAAACTGAAGCCATCAGCAAGTTTAGCACGCCTACAAACCCAAAACAACTACGTCAGTTCCTAGGGTTAGCATACTGGTACCGCCGATTTATACCAGGGTTCTCGCAAATTGCGGGCCCGCTAAACAAACTGCTGAAGAAAGACACGAAATGGAGGTGTACTGAGACACAAGAGCAAGCGATAAATAGTCTCAAGCAAAAGCTAGTGCAAGCACCCATTCTGATGTGTCCTGAATTCAACCAGCCATTCACGTTGCAACCGACGCTAGCGACAGCGGACTGGGAGTAGTATTAACGCAAGCAAACGAACACGGGGAAACCGTCATTGCCTTTGCGAGCCGAAGCCTAAGTGATACGGAAAGTCGATACTCCACGACCGAAAAAGAATGCCTTGCAGTCATATGGGGCATTCGACAGATGCGACCGTACTTAGAGGGGTACAAGTTTCGAGTAATTACCGACCATCAGGCACTAAAACGGCTTAATAAATTGGACAACCCATCCGGCCGACTTCCCGTTGGGCCCTGGAATTGCAGCAATACGATTTCGAGATGCACTACCGTAACGGCGCCTACAACAAGGTCGCCGATGCCCAGTCGCGCAATCCAGTCTCCCCTAGCTTGCCAACCGACATATGCACTCTGTCCGATATACAGTGCAAGTGGTACCGCAAACGTCTGGCCGACGTCATCCAAGAACCGGAGAAATATCCCGATTACTGCCTCCGAGACGAAAAACTATACCGCCGCTTCCCGAGTGAAATATCCGAAGATTCGTTGAAAAAGGCAAACCATGACTCAGAGACCGCTGGGCACATGGGGATAGCCAAGACCGCAGCAAGAATCTGTCGACGGTACTACTGGCCAGGAATGCATCGAGACGTCAAACGCTATGTAAGAAAATGCCACACGTGTCTCCAATACAAGACATCGTGCACCAAGCCAGCAGGGCTCATGCACTGGATTCCCACAAAAGAACCATGGGAAATAGTGTCCACTGACTTCATAGGCCTGCTACCGAGATCGATCCAAGGGTATACTCAACTACTGGTTTTCCAGGATAAATTCACGACATGGGTAGAGCTCCGACCACTTCGATCCGCTACCGCAAAGACCGTGACCAAAGCATTCCGCGAACTTGTCCTGCTCCGACATGGTTGTCCCCGTACCCTAATATCCGACAACGGATCATCAGACGTCATTATTCGCAGCAGCTGGAGGAGATGAACATCAAACACCGCCTGACACCGCCATACACCCCGCATCCCAACCCAACCGAACTGGTAAACCGAGTCATTGGGCCGAAGATGGCTCAATACTGCCGCCAAGATCATCGACACTGGGATGGACGAATACCATAGATACAATACTGCTTAAATACGGCTACGCACCAGTCAACGGGATTCACTCCGGCCTTTCTCCACTATGGCCGTGAGCTACGACCACCGCTAGATCAAAACGAAAGCCCGAACAGGTTTCTCGACCACATCGAAGACCAAAGGAACAGGCTGAAGGAAATCCACGAGCTGGTAAAGATGAACTTAGCAGGGTGTTCGCCGAGCAACAGCGCCACTACAACCTTCGACGAAGAGCTTGGCAACCTGAAATAAACGAGCTCGTATACAAAAGGGAGCACGCCATCTCATCATCCGAAAAACACTACGGTGCCAAACTTGCTCCCAAGTACTCCGGCCCATATCGAGTCATAAAGAGAATTTCACCAGTGATCTTTATCGTTCAAGCAACCGAAGCCCCCAAAGCAAAAAGAATCACCGCACATGTCAAAGAGCTGAAACCGGCAAACGAATATCAGTAACACCAAAGCCATGGACAAGGCAACAGCTCGCGTTCCAACGCGACCACAGCTAGTGACCGGGAAAGCACAGCCCCAACCTCAGCCCAGCAACCGAGTGAAGTTCCTCTCCAATCCGCCGCAACCGAAAGGACGGACAGCAGCTGTCGCAGCGCGACATAAATTCCTAACACAAAATTTACTAATCCTTCAAACACAATGTAAATAAACGAACCATTTCCCCTGTCATCCACATAACATGTGACTGTCACATTATCAGTCACAATCAATGAAGTAATCCTATCCAAAATGACCTAAAATACGTGCCACGCTCGATCCCCACAAAATCTTCCATGCAGCTCGTTGGGATAAAATTCATCCCCACCACAAACAAACGGTTGATCCCAGCTCCGAATTTGTATAAATTCACAAGCGGAGCTAATAGAAACTAGGTTTTTGCTCAGGTTTCCACCGAGTACGCACCTCTAAGATCAGGTATACACCGATCTTAACTCCCAGTTCTGGTATACACCGAACAAAGTTCCCTACCCACAACAAGGTCGGTTTACACCATCTTGTTCCCTCCAATTGTATTTTTTTCCACAGAAATATTTAATTTTTGTTTGAAGTTGGTATCCACCACTTCAATTTTGTACAGGGTTTCGCGACACTAACGGCATCTCATTTTCAGAAATACAGTGCCAACTGCAAATTAGAACTCCGCAGCGGCGGTAAAGAATTTAAACGAATCAGAATATCATCAGAATATTGCTTGGAATTAAAGATTTTTATTTTTTTTTTATATTTTTTTTTGAACTTATCTGAATTATTATCATTGTTTTTATTTGTTCAATTAACATTTTGTATTATTATTTTTTTCTTTTGTTATATCTTAGTTTTTTTTATATTTTTAATTATTATTTTTATAATTTATAATTTGTTTGAATAAATAATTTTTTTTTTTTTTGAACATAAATTAAAGCAGGTGTTTTAAGCCAGCAATCCGATCCTTCACCTTTTACAGGAAACATCGGGGCAACAATTAAATTCATTAAAATTACGTTCTCCTTTCTTGAAGTTGATTTCGTTTGTTCCGTCAATACATGTTGAGGCTTCAAGGTTTTTTGGAGCCTTTTGATGAAAACGACGACTAAATGAAAAGCCCGACTGCTCTCGACAAGATCTTTATTCAAAGTGAGCGAATCTTCTACCTACTCCTACTAGCTGACATAGTTTTTTGGTTTTAGGGTGGCCAATATGGTTGACAAAATTATACCTATTTCTAGCTTAGACTAATTAAAAGCGACGGAACATCCCGCCACCCTTGAAAGGGTTGCAAACAGTTTCGACTTCACTCTTCGGGAAGCGGGGCGATCTTCTGAATCACACGCTGAATGACACCGTCAGGAGTTTGAATTTTAACCACTCGTACCTTGCCGTCGGGTCCTCGCACGCTTTCGAGGATGCGACCTAGTTTCCAATTATAGGATGGAATGCCATCTTGATGAATCAGGACCAACGTTCCCGGTTGAATGTTTGGGCTGCTGGCGGTCCATTTGCTTCGGTTCTGCAATTGACTCAGGTATTCCTTGGCCCATCGTTGCCGAAAATGTTGATGGAGAGCCGTAACCCGCTGCCATCTACGAAGATAATTAGTTTTTTGAATATCATAGAAAGGTTCAGGAATAGTTTCCAGAGGAGCTTGGTTAAGGAAGTGGGCCGGAGTTAATGCTTGGAAATCGCTAGGGTCTGATGAAAGGGGGGTTATGGGTCTTGAGTTTAGAACACATTCGATTTGTATCAAGACCGTAGTCAGCTCCTCGAAGGTCAGCAGGGCACCGTGGAACGTACGTAATAGGTGCGCCTTGGCTGATTTTACTGCCGCCTCCCATAGGCCTCCGAAGTGGGGTGACCTTGGCGGAATATGATGGAATTCGATAAAGTTGTTGCTGCACCACGCAGCGATGTCCTTTTGTGTTTGTTCTGCAAGAAAGGCTTGGCGAAATTCCCTCAACAGCCGTCGTGCTCCAACGAAGTTCGTGGCGTTGTCGCAATAAAGGTGCTTGCATAGATTCCTGCGTCCCACGAATCTTTTTAGCGCTCCGATGAACGCTTCCGATGTTAGATTCGAGACGACTTCGATATGAACGGCTCGGGTGACGAAACAAACAAATATAGCAACATACGATTTGATCGGCGACTTTCCTCGGATGCGAAGGGTAGTCATTAAGGGCCCGCAAAAATCTAATCCGCAATGAGTGAAGGGAAGTGACATATTCACCCGACTTCTAGGCAGGGTACCCATGATTTGTTGGGCTAACTGAGGGCGGTATCGAAAGCAGTGGATGCATTTTCGAACAATTCTGCGTGCGTAGTCCCTTGCGTTGATTATCCAGAATCTTTGTCGGATTAGTGCCACTAATGCCTGAGGTCCAGCATGAAAGTTCTTCACGTGCAGGTGACGTATATACGATTCGACGAAGGAATTATTTCGTGGTAGGAGGATAGGAAAGCGTGTATCCATAGGTAAATCAGCCAGTTCCAGTCGTCCCCCGACTTTAAGTAATTTCAATTTTGTGAAGGGACACTCTTCTAGAATCGGATTTAGCTTCTGTAGTATGCTGCCTTTGGGTAGAGTTTTCCCCTGTTCCAATGTTGAAATTTCCTGGGCGAACGCGTGCCGCTGAACAATCCACACTAAGTACATAAACGCTTGTTCCATTTCGGATGCATTCAGTATCTCGGGTTGAGTCCTATACGAGCAAACCTTTGATTTAAGGCGCTTTATGAAGCGTAGCGCAAGAGCAAATCGACGACAATTTTTTATGAAATCGCTGACGGCACAAACACATTCGAGGAAAGTGTCAGATACTGAGCAGACCAGTATGGACTTGAGGTTCCTCTTTTCCGGCATGTTTTCCAGGTTCCGGTGTCGTTCTCGTTGAGGTGGCCATTTTTCCATTGGCAGGTACAGGAATTCTGGACCCGAGAACCATATAGTATCAGACAAATCCGCTGTAGAGATACCTCGTGATATGATGTCGGCAGGATTGGAATTCGTATTCACATGTCTCCAAGTTATTTGACTGGTCAATCTTTGAATTTCGGAAACGCGGTTTGCGACGTAAGTCTTCCACGTGTAAGGCGGGCACGACAACCAGTCTAACACTACTTCAGAATCTGTCCACAGAAATTGGTCGGTTAGTGGTTTGGGAAAATTATCTCTAACTTTTACAAATAGTCTTGCGAGCAGCAAGGCTGCACAAAGCTCTAAGCACGGTAACGATCTGCTGGTTTTTGTAGGTGCAACTTTAGACTTGGCCGCTATGAGGTGCACTGATATGTTTCCAGACACGTCCCGGGAATGAACATAGATGCAACAACCGAACGCCCGAATGGATGCATCTGCGAATCCATGCAGCGATATTGATGCTAGTTGGCCTGGTCTTAGTACTAGCCGTGGCACCTTGATGTCGTTAAGATTCTCCAGTTGGTCCTTGAATTTTCGCCACCTGTATTCATCATTTTGCGGGAGGGATTCGTCCCAATGTAACTTTCGCAGCCACAATTCCTGCAGAAATACTTTAGCACGTACGACGATGGGGTTGATTAGGCCTAATGGGTCGAATAATCGAGCTATATCTGAAAGAATAGATCTTTTAGTTATCTTAGCAGATGAGGTACTAGTGGGCTTATAATTGAAATGGAATTCGTCGGCCGTAGGTTCCCAGATAACGCCTAGGGTTTTGATAACGTCGGAATCTTTAAACTTGAATAGTTTTTCCCGTTTTGCTTCAGGGATGTCGGAAAGTAATTGCATATCGTTGGAATACCATTTTCTCAGGCCGAATCTTCCCGATTTTAGGATGGTATCCACTTCCTCACGAATGGCATACAATTCTTCCTGGCTGTCTGCTCCCGTCAGCAAGTCGTCCATGTAGAAATCGCTTCGAACTACTCTTGATCCTCGGGGGAGTTCAGCATGGTGATCGTCGGCTAACTGACGCAGGCATCGGGTTGCTAAGAAGGGCGCCGAGGCCGTGCCATATGTTACTGTTTTCAGTCGATAGGTTTGCAGTTCCTCAGTCGTAGACTCCCGCCATAAGATCAACTGAAAGTTAGAATCCTCAGGATAAACCAAAATTTGCCTGTACATGGCGGAAATGTCCGCTGTTAACGCAAATTGATAGCAGCGAAATCGGCTTAAAATAAGAAAGAGCTCGTCTTGAATGGTAGGTCCGACCATCAACATATTATTTAGTGACTTATTCGACGCTGAACGACAAGACGCATCGAATACGACCCGTAATTTCGTAGTTGAGCTGTCAGGACGGAGCACGCAACGATGCGGCATGAAATAATGTAGCTTTGGGATCGACGAAATATTGACTAGCTCCATATGTCCGGCTTCTAGGTATTCTCGAAGAAACTCCGCGTACTTTGTCTTCAAATTGGGATCTATTGTTAATTTCTTTTCTAAATAATAGAAACGACGACGAGCGATATCAAGTGTCCCCGGAAAGTCTACCACAGTCTCCTTAAACGGTAATTTAACCATGAACCGACCGTCGGGCAGACGTCGAGTGGTCTTTTCGAAACTTGCTTCACATTTTTGTTGCTCATCGGTCCATCTTGTAGGCATGTCCTGCACTCCTTCTTCTCGCCAAAATAGCTCAACTAATTTGTTCAGGGTTGACTCTTCGGATTCCTCTGCGCCATCGCTGTCTTGATCGAAGGGGACAAGGCAAGTCATAGCGGACGCCCGGGGTGATTGGCTGGAATACTTTCCAGATACAACCCATCCTAAAACGGTTTTCTGTAATGTGGGCAAGTTTTCTTTTAAGCGGATTTGACCCACGCATAATAACTTAAAGAAAACGTCGGCCCCGATAAGCAGGTCGATTTTTTGGGGTTCGAAGAATCGAGGATCAGCTAACTCAAGATTACTGGGAACCTCCCAGTCGGTCGTTTCTACACTTCTCTCTGGTTGCAAGCCTGTGATATGTGGCAACAAATAACACGACAATTCTGTTTCAAACGCACTTGTTCGAGACTTGATGAAAACTTGCGTCGACCAACGAACTTCCGCCGACGAATTAGCGATGCCGCTTATAGTCAATTTAGATCTTGACCGAGGGATCTTAAGTGTCTGAGCAAGATTTTCCGAAATAAAGTTTAATTGAGAAGCAGAATCTAACAAAGCGCGAGCAAAATGATATTGTCCACTAGAGTCTTTCACTTTTATTATAGCCGATGCTAGAAACACCTGAGTTTGCGCTCCCGTATCAGATATCAAGGACGAGGTTGAAGGGGTATCCGAGTTGAGTGTTGGCTTTACAAGAGCAGGAGCCGTTGGTAGGCTTTCATCTGCGGGTTCACGTTTACTGTCGACAGAGTATCGGTGCAACAAGGTATGATGCGGCATATTGCAAACTCGGCATTTCGAGGCAGAACACTTTTTGACGCTATGACCCCTTGCCAGGCAATTTATGCAAAGGGCTCTAGTTTTCACGCTTTCAAATCTAGCTAGCACCGAGAGTTGCGAGAATTTTGGGCACTTGTAAATGGAATGATTAGTATCCTGGCAGAATAGGCAATCTGCTTTTGTTATTGTAAGGGATGTAGAACCTGGGTGCGCGGTTTTCCTTCTTGTTGAATTAGAATATGTATGTTTGTTTGACGATGGGGAAGGGTAATCAGATTTAGCGTCGAACTTAGTATCTTTTGCCTCCAAAAATTGGCAGCGTTTATTTAAAACTTTTACACAATCTTGCCACGACGGTAACTTAGAGTGCTCCGTGGTTTCTTCGAGCTTGTTTACTGACTCCGAGTCTAACTTGTCACTAACCATGTGGATTAGAAACGCATCCAGTATATTTTCACTCGTTCCCAAACTATTAAGAGCGCTTAAATGTGCGTTGGTGCTGTCGATCAAAAATCGCAATTGGGTAGCCGACACTTTCGATATTTTGGGAAGATTGAATAAACTAACAATATGCTCTTGAAAGGTAAGATATTTATTATCATATCTATCCCTCAACTGTTGCAATGCCTTCGAATAATTAGCGTCACTGATTTCGAATGCTTTGATTGTCCGCAATGCGGGGCCACTCAGACAACTACACAAATGATTAAATTTCTCTATAGAAGTCAATGCTTGATCGGAGTCGACAAGTTTCGTAAAGGTATTTATAAAATTAGGAAATTCGGAATATTTTCCTGAAAACTGCGGCAATTTGAGCTTTGGTAAATTATTATTTGTCACAGTTGATGACCCCAACAAAGAACTATCTCGGAAAGTTACGGAGTTACGATGACCGGCCAATAATGTCAAAATTTTTGCTTTAGTTGCACAATACAAGTCTTCTATTTCACCTCCCATTTCGATTTCTTTTTCTTTTTCATCATCTGGAGTCAATTTCTCGATTACTGTTTGATAAGCTAAAATTTGTTTAAAGTAGGACTCAAGAATGCCTAGTCGGCATTCCAACTCGATCGCAGTTAACGAATCCGCCTTTGTTTCAATTGTAGTTTTAATTCGACTCATGCAACCTTTCGTGTTTGCCCGTTGCACTTTTGTACTGGCTAACTCAGCCATTGTAAACATCCTGTTGGGGTTAACGTTCAAGAGACAACGAAATTTTGATTAGTTTAACGATAAGAAATATTAAGTTCGAAAATTACAATCACGATAGATGTGCACTTCTTTCTAATACCGATTACCGAATTTATATTTTATTAACCAATGTTCACAACGCTTAAGTGATGCTAAGAGTTCCGCACGTGCCCACTGTCATTAACTGTACTGCCACTTTACCGATGCAACTGTACCTGTTACGTAATCTGCGCTTATGTAGAAGATGTCTTGACTGTAATTCGAAATTTATGATAAAATGCAAACCTGAACTTGCACATCAACAAAATATATTCTCGGCTATTTTCCTTTCGGGTGAAATTAATCCCAGGATGATTTCACTAGATTCTTATTGATGAATCCAACGACGAAAACACGACTCGATGGGAATGGCGATTCCAACTCCAACGTGCGACGGAATTTTCTCGGATCTTGTAGTGATTTCTCAGCAATTTTCGACAACGATGAATAAAACTGGAGGAAGAGTCCTGTCACGGTCGCCAAATGTTGAGGCTTCAAGGTTTTTTGGAGCCTTTTGATGAAAACGACGACTAAATGAAAAGCCCGACTGCTCTCGACAAGATCTTTATTCAAAGTGAGCGAATCTTCTACCTACTCCTACTAGCTGACATAGTTTTTTGGTTTTAGGGTGGCCAATATGGTTGACAAAATTATACCTATTTCTAGCTTAGACTAATTAAAAGCGACGGAACAATACATCACAATTTCATTTTTGATTTTTAATTTAATGCTACGGTTCTCAAACGCTGTAACAGCAGCCGAGCCGCAACCACCGCCCCGCCTGGTGTCCGAGAGAACGGCCCTGCTGCAACAGTAAGCCAAACCCGACCCCAGACCACCAGACACCCCCGAGCCCACGATGCGCGAGATGCAGCCGGTCGCCACCCTGACTCTCACCGCAGAGTCAACCACCAGCCGTCCGCCGACCAAAACCGAAGGACGAGCACCGCCCCTAAGGCCACAGAACCAGCCGCCAAAAACCCACCGCCGTCCAAGCCCCCCGGACCGATAGAGCAACTACCGCTGCTGAGGGACGTACCCAGACGGCCAAAAACAAATCCGCTGACAGGAAGGTCAGTGCCACCAGTCCAGATTCCACGCAGCGTAAAACGCAAACCGCCGCCAGGAAAAACAGCGACACCGCAGCCATCACCGCCAATGGCAGGTCCGCCGCCGCTACCACCGCCGAATGCCGGAGACTACCAGCCCTCCGAGCAACCAGAAGACAACCGGTCCGTCAAAAAGAAAAGGTACCACCGCCCGAGACGCGCCGGAGGCAGGTCATACCACCTGTGCACCCCAGAAGGCAAGATCCGCATAACTCATCGCGACCTCGACGAAGTAGGCATCCCGCACTGAACCGGAATGGACGAAACAATAACCAAAGGGAAGAACCCGAACCAAGGAAATGCTCGCAAGCTGTGGAAAGAATGGTAAAAATATAACAGAGGCTTCAGCTAACGTTTGTGGTGAATTGTCACGGGACGGCTTCATCAAAGCACGATTGCTAGATAGAAAAATTATGCCAAACTTTGAATCTAAGAAAGATTTCAAAATCGACTAAAGTGCAGTTTATTTAAGAAACGTGTCCATGTGGAAGAGTGGAAGGGTGGACCGCGATTCGCAGTCACCTCCTCGTGGTGCGCCTTGGGTAGCAAAACTAGCTAAGAGCTGCGCGTTTTCGGTTGTTTCAGTGATTGTTTTTTTCAATTTTGCAGACCAAGAGTTGTACCAAAGTTTAGTTAAATAAAGTTAGGAAACAGAAGAGTTTTCCGACTGGCCTCCCTTTAATAACACAACGCATGAAAGAAATGGAACATGAACCCTCTCAGCAAATTATTTAAAAGAGGGACGGAAATTTTTAAAGCCAGGCATGTAAAGGATTGAGCGAAATAGCTAGCATAAAGCCAGGCAAAATTTTTCTAATTATTATCCCGAGTTGGTTTACCAATGTTACCAATGCGAGCTTATGTTATTAAACAAATAACAAGTCTGGTTCCTCCCAGATATATCAAGATCAATAATTAACAACACATACAGAACTTACAACTAGCTGACCCTGAGTTTAAAAAACCAGGTAACATTGATCTACTGTTAGGAGTAAACGTATACTCGAAAATAATAACGAATGGTGTTATAAACGGAGAACAAGACACATTGACTGTACAAAATACTGAACTTGGGTGGATTCTCTTTGGAGAAATTCCATCTGAAGATAACAGCACGAAGGAGCGCAGCTTTACAGCTTACGCAGAAGAAACTGACGAAGCATTAAACACATTAAGCAGTTAAGTGAAGAAGTTTTGGGAATGGGAAGAGATACCCTATAAAAAGGCCACAAAGGAGGAAACGGATTGCGAGGAATTCTACAAAAGGACAGTCGAGCGATTACCAACTAAAGAATATCAAGTCAGATTACCATTCAAAAACAACACTCCACCAAAACTTGGTGATTCAAAACAACAAGCCGTGTCACGATATCTGCAACTGGAAAAGAAGCTAAAACAAAACGAAGCTCTAGATAGAGAATACACTAAGTGTCTGGAAGACTACATTGACCAAGGTCATATGGTACCAGTACCATTTGAAGATGCTATAGGGAAAACAAAAAACAACGACATCTACTACATGCTACATCATGCAGTTTTTAAGGAAAGTACAACGACAAAGATACGTGTAGTATTCGATGCTTCCGCCAGAACAAGCAATGGGTTAAGTCTAAACGAACAAATGCTAAACGGGCCAACAATACAACCCAAACTATACGCAACACTATTAAACTGGCGAAGGTATAAATACGCGATGAAAGCAGATATCCAACAAATGTATAGAATGATCAAAATGCATCCAGAAGATCAAAGATACCAACGAATTTTGTGGAGGTACAACAAGGCTGCATCAATCAAGGAATATCAATTAACCACGGTTACTTACGGAACTAACACCCGCACCGTATCTCGCCGTCAGAACACTGCATCAATTGGCATCTGACGAAGAAGAAAGTTTCTCCACAGCGTCCAAGGTCATGTTAAAGGATTTTTACGTCGATGATCTGCTAACAGGCGCTAACACTCTCGACGAGGCACTCAAGTTACAAACCGAACTACGTGAACTCTTAAGGAAAGGAGGGTTTCATTTGAGAAAATGGACAGCAAATAATAATAAACTTCTGCAGTAAGTTCCGAAAGAAGACCGAGAAATAGAGTTACCCCTGAGTTGGAATGAGGATAAGCAAATCAAAGCACTCGGAATACATTGGCATCCAGCATTCGATTGGTTCTCATTTTCAATAAAACCAGAAGAATTCAACAAACCACCAACTTCTAAATGAAACATTTTATCAGAAATTGCAAAACTGTATGATCTGTTGGCATGGTTGGCACCTTCGATTGTCTTTGCAAAACTGATCATGCAACAATTGTGGATACTTAAGTGTTCCTGGGATGGGCAAAACCCGATGGAACTTGGAAACGATTGGCAAAAGTTCAAGGACGAGATGGCCAGCTTCAACGAGATAAAGATCCCACGATGGATTCATACGGACTCTACAAGAGATATTAAATGTCAATTACATGCGCTTTGCGATGCATCAAAAAGGGCATACGCGGCAGTTATATATCTCAGAGTAGTTGTCGATAAGGACAACGTACATCTCAGCCTTGTAACTGCTAAAACAAAGGTGGCTCGCTTAAAACCTGTATCGTTACCGCGGTTAGAATTGTGTGGAGCAGTTCTCCTTGCGCGACTGGTCAAACAGATACGGATTGACATGGACTTACAAAATGTTAAGTGCTATTGCTGGTGTGACTCGAAGATAGTTTTATCCTGGTTGAACAAACCAGCCAACAGTTGGGAGACATTCATCGCAAGTAGGGTAGGAGAAATACAGGAGAGTACTAACTACACCATCTGGAATCATGTCCCATCTAAGGACAACGTAGCAGATCTAGCCTCTCGAGGTATATATCCCAAGAGTTTGGTAAAGGATTCCGAATGGTGGAATGGCCCTAAATGGCTGCACGACAAAGAAGAATGGTGGCGTAATCAGACAACAGAAGACATCGGGACCACAATCGGTAAACGAGTTACAAAAAACACGACACTTGCAACAACGATTGAGGAAAGCTGGGTACGAAGTTTTCAACGTTCGGAAAGTTACTCCGGGTTACAGCCTATTGCATAAGATTCATAAACAAATGCAAGCCTGAGGATAGGCAAGACAACACACAACTAAATATTAACGAGATTACAGCCGCAAAACAGGCAATCATTCGTTATTTACAGCAACAAACATTCAACAGAGAGATTTCGCTGCTAAAATCAAACAAACCCATTGCAAAAACTAGTTCTCTAATAAAACTAGCTCAATTTCTCGACAAACAAGGGATACTACGTGTAGGCGGGAGACTTGAGAACACTGCACTATCTTTTGAAAGCAAACATCCTATGATCCTTCCACCAAAAGAAAACGTTACAAACATAATCATTGACCATTTCCATAAACTATCATTACATGGTGGACCACAACTTGTTCTGACGACACTTCGGATGCATGGATACTGGATCATTAACGGCATGCACAGCATCAAAAGCAAAATTCACAAGTGCGCAGGGAGTCATCATAACGTTATACATAACGTTATTTTTTCGGTCAGAACTATACCGGTTCATTTTCCATAAAATAAAACAATATTTTTGTACCAAAATTATTTCGGTTGCATTGAACCGAAATCACTCGACCGAAAAGATTTCGGTCCAGTTGAAACGTTTCGGTTGGACTTTTTCAGATAAAGGTCTGATCATAAAAGTGTGTAGCTACCTGTGATCCGGCCCATACGCGAGAGATTTTTGCCTCAAACTTAGTCTGCAAAAGTACAGTTTTGACCGTGTATGGCGGGGTTTGCGGGTTTAACGAAAATTTTGTGAAAATATGTAAATCTTTTGATATTTTAGGGGCTGGACCAGTTTTATGAGGGGTTCACGGCTGAAAAATACTGAGGATCATTAAATTTCAGAAAACATTTGACCGTGTGTAGCCGACTAGCCAACCAGGATTGCAAAGAGTTTTGAGGAAAAAATGTGTCGTGTATGGGCCGGGTGAAACACGTGTTGGAAAATCCATCTGTTTCTCTTTTTTATGACAGCTTACAGAACTGCTCAACTGCCGACAACTACACAGCAAGTAGCGCAGATCGACATCCTTAAGTGGACCGATATATTCAAAGATCTTTATTTTTCGGTCCTGGCAGACCGAAACAGAAAACAACCGAAATGAAACGTTCAAGGTTGTAACAAAATTTTTACGAAACGTTTCATCGCAAACGTTTTACGTTTCGGTCGGAATATAACGTTTGGTTTGAACCTTTTCATATTTTGGGATATCGGTCAGGTACCCTGCA
>CAUJAV010000102.1:15000-24938 GCA_963082835.1 Leptogaster cylindrica | reverse complement strand
CCATGAGCGACCAAACGTGTTTCCCTAACAATCATCATGAACCATAAGTATTTTTAATAAATGGTCTTTCTTAGTATTTCCATAATAACACTTCATATTCATTTTCTATTAAACGTGTTTTCTTAATAATGAGCATGCAACATGAGTATTATTATAAAATGGTCTTTCTTAGTATTTCCATAATACGACTTCATATTCATTTTCTATTAAACGTGTTTTCTTAGTAATGAGCATGCAACATGACTATTATTATAAAATGGTCTTTCTTAGTATTTCCATAATAACACTTCGTATTTATTTTCTATTAAACGTGTTTTCTTAGTAATGAGCATGCAACATGACTATTATTATAAAATGGTATTTCTTAATATTTCCATAATGCCACCTGACACTCCAATAGATAGGGACAGTAGGAATCTCGTTAATCATTTCATTCGTGTTACTAATTTGTTGAGGAGGCATTTAGGCTCATTAAGAGAGTCACAGCTACTCCCGCCGTTCACCCGGCGTTTTTTTTTTCTAAATTTAAGTTCATAATACATGTCAAGCAGTCTATTAATTATTAAGCAATCATTCCGGGTAAGTCGCGTTTTTGAATAACATGAGCGACCAAACGTGTTTCCCTAACAATCATCATGAACCATAAGTATTTTTAATAAATGGTCTTTCTTAGTATTTCCATAATAACACTTCATATTCATTTTCTATTAAACGTGTTTTCTTAATAATGAGCATGCAACATGAGTATTATTATAAAATGGTCTTTCTTAGTATTTCCATAATACGACTTCATATTCATTTTCTATTAAACGTGTTTTCTTAGTAATGAGCATGCAACATGACTATTATTATAAAATGGTCTTTCTTAGTATTTCCATAATAACACTTCGTATTTATTTTCTATTAAACGTGTTTTCTTAGTAATGAGCATGCAACATGACTATTATTATAAAATGGTATTTCTTAATATTTCCATAATGCCACCTGACACTCCAATAGATAGGGACAGTAGGAATCTCGTTAATCATTTCATTCGTGTACTAATTTGTTGAGGAGGCATTTAGGCTCATTAAGAGAGTCACAGCTACTCCCGCCGTTCACACCGGCGTTTTTTTTTTCTAAATTTAAGTTCATAATACATGTCAAGCAGTCTATTAATTATTAAGCAATCATTCCGGGTAAGTCGCGTTTTTGAATAACATGAGCGACCAAACGTGTTTCCCTAACAATCATCATGAACCATAAGTATTTTTAATAAATGGTCTTTCTTAGTATTTCCATAATAACACTTCATATTCATTTTCTATTAAACGTGTTTTCTTAATAATGAGCATGCAACATGAGTATTATTATAAAATGGTCTTTCTTAGTATTTCCATAATACGACTTCATATTCATTTTCTATTAAACGTGTTTTCTTAGTAATGAGCATGCAACATGACTATTATTATAAAATGGTCTTTCTTAGTATTTCCATAATAACACTTCGTATTTATTTTCTATTAAACGTGTTTTCTTAGTAATGAGCATGCAACATGACTATTATTATAAAATGGTATTTCTTAATATTTCCATAATGCCACTTGACACTCCAATAGATAGGGACAGTAGGAATCTCGTTAATCATTTCATTCGTGTTACTAATTTGTTGAGGAGGCATTTAGGCTCATTAAGAGAGTCACAGCTACTCCCGCCGTTCACCCGGCGTTTTTTTTTTCTAAATTTAAGTTCATAATACATGTCAAGCAGTCTATTAATTATTAAGCAATCATTCCGGGTAAGTCGCGTTTTTGAATAACATGAGCGACCAAACGTGTTTCCCTAACAATCATCATGAACCATAAGTATTTTTAATAAATGGTCTTTCTTAGTATTTCCATAATAACACTTCATATTCATTTTCTATTAAACGTGTTTTCTTAATAATGAGCATGCAACATGAGTATTATTATAAAATGGTCTTTCTTAGTATTTCCATAATACGACTTCATATTCATTTTCTATTAAACGTGTTTTCTTAGTAATGAGCATGCAACATGACTATTATTATAAAATGGTCTTTCTTAGTATTTCCATAATAACACTTCGTATTTATTTTCTATTAAACGTGTTTTCTTAGTAATGAGCATGCAACATGACTATTATTATAAAATGGTATTTCTTAATATTTCCATAATGCCACCTGACACTCCAATAGATAGGGACAGTAGGAATCTCGTTAATCATTTCATTCGTGTTACTAATTTGTTGAGGAGGCATTTAGGCTCATTAAGAGAGTCACAGCTACTCCCGCCGTTCACCCGGCGTTTTTTTTTTTCTAAATTTAAGTTCATAATACATGTCAAGCAGTCTATTAATTATTAAGCAATCATTCCGGGTAAGTCGCGTTTTTGAATAACATGAGCGACCAAACGTGTTTCCCTAACAATCATCATGAACCATAAGTATTTTTAATAAATGGTCTTTCTTAGTATTTCCATAATAACACTTCATATTCATTTTCTATTAAACGTGTTTTCTTAATAATGAGCATGCAACATGAGTATTATTATAAAATGGTCTTTCTTAGTATTTCCATAATACGACTTCATATTCATTTTCTATTAAACGTGTTTTCTTAGTAATGAGCATGCAACATGACTATTATTATAAAATGGTCTTTCTTAGTATTTCCATAATAACACTTCGTATTTATTTTCTATTAAACGTGTTTTCTTAGTAATGAGCATGCAACATGACTATTATTATAAAATGGTATTTCTTAATATTTCCATAATGCCACCTGACACTCCAATAGATAGGGACAGTAGGAATCTCGTTAATCATTTCATTCGTGTTACTAATTTGTTGAGGAGGCATTTAGGCTCATTAAGAGAGTCACAGCTACTCCCGCCGTTCACCCGGCGTTTTTTTTTTCTAAATTTAAGTTCATAATACATGTCAAGCAGTCTATTAATTATTAAGCAATCATTCCGGGTAAGTCGCGTTTTTGAATAACATGAGCGACCAAACGTGTTTCCCTAACAATCATCATGAACCATAAGTATTTTTAATAAATGGTCTTTCTTAGTATTTCCATAATAACACTTCATATTCATTTTCTATTAAACGTGTTTTCTTAATAATGAGCATGCAACATGAGTATTATTATAAAATGGTCTTTCTTAGTATTTCCATAATACGACTTCATATTCATTTTCTATTAAACGTGTTTTCTTAGTAATGAGCATGCAACATGACTATTATTATAAAATGGTCTTTCTTAGTATTTCCATAATAACACTTCGTATTTATTTTCTATTAAACGTGTTTTCTTAGTAATGAGCATGCAACATGACTATTATTATAAAATGGTATTTCTTAATATTTCCATAATGCCACCTGACACTCCAATAGATAGGGACAGTAGGAATCTCGTTAATCATTTCATTCGTGTTACTAATTTGTTGAGGAGGCATTTAGGCTCATTAAGAGAGTCACAGCTACTCCCGCCGTTCACCCGGCGTTTTTTTTTTCTAAATTTAAGTTCATAATACATGTCAAGCAGTCTATTAATTATTAAGCAATCATTCCGGGTAAGTCGCGTTTTTGAATAACATGAGCGACCAAACGTGTTTCCCTAACAATCATCATGAACCATAAGTATTTTTAATAAATGGTCTTTCTTAGTATTTCCATAATAACACTTCATATTCATTTTCTATTAAACGTGTTTTCTTAATAATGAGCATGCAACATGAGTATTATTATAAAATGGTCTTTCTTAGTATTTCCATAATACGACTTCATATTCATTTTCTATTAAACGTGTTTTCTTAGTAATGAGCATGCAACATGACTATTATTATAAAATGGTCTTTCTTAGTATTTCCATAATAACACTTCGTATTTATTTTCTATTAAACGTGTTTTCTTAGTAATGAGCATGCAACATGACTATTATTATAAAATGGTATTTCTTAATATTTCCATAATGCCACTTGACACTCCAATAGATAGGGACAGTAGGAATCTCGTTAATCATTTCATTCGTGTTACTAATTTGTTGAGGAGGCATTTAGGCTCATTAAGAGAGTCACAGCTACTCCCGCCGTTCACCCGGCGTTTTTTTTTTCTAAATTTAAGTTCATAATACATGTCAAGCAGTCTATTAATTATTAAGCAATCATTCCGGGTAAGTCGCGTTTTTGAATAACATGAGCGACCAAACGTGTTTCCCTAACAATCATCATGAACCATAAGTATTTTTAATAAATGGTCTTTCTTAGTATTTCCATAATAACACTTCATATTCATTTTCTATTAAACGTGTTTTCTTAATAATGAGCATGCAACATGAGTATTATTATAAAATGGTCTTTCTTAGTATTTCCATAATACGACTTCATATTCATTTTCTATTAAACGTGTTTTCTTAGTAATGAGCATGCAACATGACTATTATTATAAAATGGTCTTTCTTAGTATTTCCATAATAACACTTCGTATTTATTTTCTATTAAACGTGTTTTCTTAGTAATGAGCATGCAACATGACTATTATTATAAAATGGTATTTCTTAATATTTCCATAATGCCACCTGACACTCCAATAGATAGGGACAGTAGGAATCTCGTTAATCATTTCATTCGTGTTACTAATTTGTTGAGGAGGCATTTAGGCTCATTAAGAGAGTCACAGCTACTCCCGCCGTTCACCCGGCGTTTTTTTTTCTAAATTTAAGTTCATAATACAGGTCAAGCAGTCTATTAATTATTAAGCAATCATTCCGGGTAAGTCGCGTTTTTGAATAACATGAGCGACCAAACGTGTTTCCCTAACAATCATCATGAACCATAAGTATTTTTAATAAATGGTCTTTCTTAGTATTTCCATAATAACACTTCATATTCATTTTCTATTAAACGTGTTTTCTTAATAATGAGCATGCAACATGAGTATTATTATAAAATGGTCTTTCTTAGTATTTCCATAATACGACTTCATATTCATTTTCTATTAAACGTGTTTTCTTAGTAATGAGCATGCAACATGACTATTATTATAAAATGGTCTTTCTTAGTATTTCCATAATAACACTTCGTATTTATTTTCTATTAAACGTGTTTTCTTAGTAATGAGCATGCAACATGACTATTATTATAAAATGGTATTTCTTAATATTTCCATAATGCCACTTGACACTCCAATAGATAGGGACAGTAGGAATCTCGTTAATCATTTCATTCGTGTTACTAATTTGTTGAGGAGGCATTTAGGCTCATTAAGAGAGTCACAGCTACTCCCGCCGTTCACCCGGCGTTTTTTTTTTCTAAATTTAAGTTCATAATACATGTCAAGCAGTCTATTAATTATTAAGCAATCATTCCGGGTAAGTCGCGTTTTTGAATAACATGAGCGACCAAACGTGTTTCCCTAACAATCATCATGAACCATAAGTATTTTTAATAAATGGTCTTTCTTAGTATTTCCATAATAACACTTCATATTCATTTTCTATTAAACGTGTTTTCTTAATAATGAGCATGCAACATGAGTATTATTATAAAATGGTCTTTCTTAGTATTTCCATAATACGACTTCATATTCATTTTCTATTAAACGTGTTTTCTTAGTAATGAGCATGCAACATGACTATTATTATAAAATGGTCTTTCTTAGTATTTCCATAATAACACTTCGTATTTATTTTCTATTAAACGTGTTTTCTTAGTAATGAGCATGCAACATGACTATTATTATAAAATGGTATTTCTTAATATTTCCATAATGCCACCTGACACTCCAATAGATAGGGACAGTAGGAATCTCGTTAATCATTTCATTCGTGTTACTAATTTGTTGAGGAGGCATTTAGGCTCATTAAGAGAGTCACAGCTACTCCCGCCGTTCACCCGGCGTTTTTTTTTCTAAATTTAAGTTCATAATACAGGTCAAGCAGTCTATTAATTATTAAGCAATCATTCCGGGTAAGTCGCGTTTTTGAATAACATGAGCGACCAAACGTGTTTCCCTAACAATCATCATGAACCATAAGTATTTTTAATAAATGGTCTTTCTTAGTATTTCCATAATAACACTTCATATTCATTTTCTATTAAACGTGTTTTCTTAATAATGAGCATGCAACATGAGTATTATTATAAAATGGTCTTTCTTAGTATTTCCATAATACGACTTCATATTCATTTTCTATTAAACGTGTTTTCTTAGTAATGAGCATGCAACATGACTATTATTATAAAATGGTCTTTCTTAGTATTTCCATAATAACACTTCGTATTTATTTTCTATTAAACGTGTTTTCTTAGTAATGAGCATGCAACATGACTATTATTATAAAATGGTATTTCTTAATATTTCCATAATGCCACCTGACACTCCAATAGATAGGGACAGTAGGAATCTCGTTAATCATTTCATTCGTGTTACTAATTTGTTGAGGAGGCATTTAGGCTCATTAAGAGAGTCACAGCTACTCCCGCCGTTCACCCGGCGTTTTTTTTTTCTAAATTTAAGTTCATAATACATGTCAAGCAGTCTATTAATTATTAAGCAATCATTCCGGGTAAGTCGCGTTTTTGAATAACATGAGCGACCAAACGTGTTTCCCTAACAATCATCATGAACCATAAGTATTTTTAATAAATGGTCTTTCTTAGTATTTCCATAATAACACTTCATATTCATTTTCTATTAAACGTGTTTTCTTAATAATGAGCATGCAACATGAGTATTATTATAAAATGGTCTTTCTTAGTATTTCCATAATACGACTTCATATTCATTTTCTATTAAACGTGTTTTCTTAGTAATGAGCATGCAACATGACTATTATTATAAAATGGTCTTTCTTAGTATTTCCATAATAACACTTCGTATTTATTTTCTATTAAACGTGTTTTCTTAGTAATGAGCATGCAACATGACTATTATTATAAAATGGTATTTCTTAATATTTCCATAATGCCACCTGACACTCCAATAGATAGGGACAGTAGGAATCTCGTTAATCATTTCATTCGTGTTACTAATTTGTTGAGGAGGCATTTAGGCTCATTAAGAGAGTCACAGCTACTCCCGCCGTTCACCCGGCGTTTTTTTTTTCTAAATTTAAGTTCATAATACATGTCAAGCAGTCTATTAATTATTAAGCAATCATTCCGGGTAAGTCGCGTTTTTGAATAACATGAGCGACCAAACGTGTTTCCCTAACAATCATCATGAACCATAAGTATTTTTAATAAATGGTCTTTCTTAGTATTTCCATAATAACACTTCATATTCATTTTCTATTAAACGTGTTTTCTTAATAATGAGCATGCAACATGAGTATTATTATAAAATGGTCTTTCTTAGTATTTCCATAATACGACTTCATATTCATTTTCTATTAAACGTGTTTTCTTAGTAATGAGCATGCAACATGACTATTATTATAAAATGGTCTTTCTTAGTATTTCCATAATAACACTTCGTATTTATTTTCTATTAAACGTGTTTTCTTAGTAATGAGCATGCAACATGACTATTATTATAAAATGGTATTTCTTAATATTTCCATAATGCCACTTGACACTCCAATAGATAGGGACAGTAGGAATCTCGTTAATCATTTCATTCGTGTTACTAATTTGTTGAGGAGGCATTTAGGCTCATTAAGAGAGTCACAGCTACTCCCGCCGTTCACCCGGCGTTTTTTTTTTCTAAATTTAAGTTCATAATACATGTCAAGCAGTCTATTAATTATTAAGCAATCATTCCGGGTAAGTCGCGTTTTTGAATAACATGAGCGACCAAACGTGTTTCCCTAACAATCATCATGAACCATAAGTATTTTTAATAAATGGTCTTTCTTAGTATTTCCATAATAACACTTCATATTCATTTTCTATTAAACGTGTTTTCTTAATAATGAGCATGCAACATGAGTATTATTATAAAATGGTCTTTCTTAGTATTTCCATAATACGACTTCATATTCATTTTCTATTAAACGTGTTTTCTTAGTAATGAGCATGCAACATGACTATTATTATAAAATGGTCTTTCTTAGTATTTCCATAATAACACTTCGTATTTATTTTCTATTAAACGTGTTTTCTTAGTAATGAGCATGCAACATGACTATTATTATAAAATGGTATTTCTTAATATTTCCATAATGCCACCTGACACTCCAATAGATAGGGACAGTAGGAATCTCGTTAATCATTTCATTCGTGTTACTAATTTGTTGAGGAGGCATTTAGGCTCATTAAGAGAGTCACAGCTACTCCCGCCGTTCACCCGGCGTTTTTTTTTCTAAATTTAAGTTCATAATACAGGTCAAGCAGTCTATTAATTATTAAGCAATCATTCCGGGTAAGTCGCGTTTTTGAATAACATGAGCGACCAAACGTGTTTCCCTAACAATCATCATGAACCATAAGTATTTTTAATAAATGGTCTTTCTTAGTATTTCCATAATAACACTTCATATTCATTTTCTATTAAACGTGTTTTCTTAATAATGAGCATGCAACATGAGTATTATTATAAAATGGTCTTTCTTAGTATTTCCATAATACGACTTCATATTCATTTTCTATTAAACGTGTTTTCTTAGTAATGAGCATGCAACATGACTATTATTATAAAATGGTCTTTCTTAGTATTTCCATAATAACACTTCGTATTTATTTTCTATTAAACGTGTTTTCTTAGTAATGAGCATGCAACATGACTATTATTATAAAATGGTATTTCTTAATATTTCCATAATGCCACTTGACACTCCAATAGATAGGGACAGTAGGAATCTCGTTAATCATTTCATTCGTGTTACTAATTTGTTGAGGAGGCATTTAGGCTCATTAAGAGAGTCACAGCTACTCCCGCCGTTCACCCGGCGTTTTTTTTTTCTAAATTTAAGTTCATAATACATGTCAAGCAGTCTATTAATTATTAAGCAATCATTCCGGGTAAGTCGCGTTTTTGAATAACATGAGCGACCAAACGTGTTTCCCTAACAATCATCATGAACCATAAGTATTTTTAATAAATGGTCTTTCTTAGTATTTCCATAATAACACTTCATATTCATTTTCTATTAAACGTGTTTTCTTAATAATGAGCATGCAACATGAGTATTATTATAAAATGGTCTTTCTTAGTATTTCCATAATACGACTTCATATTCATTTTCTATTAAACGTGTTTTCTTAGTAATGAGCATGCAACATGACTATTATTATAAAATGGTCTTTCTTAGTATTTCCATAATAACACTTCGTATTTATTTTCTATTAAACGTGTTTTCTTAGTAATGAGCATGCAACATGACTATTATTATAAAATGGTATTTCTTAATATTTCCATAATGCCACCTGACACTCCAATAGATAGGGACAGTAGGAATCTCGTTAATCATTTCATTCGTGTTACTAATTTGTTGAGGAGGCATTTAGGCTCATTAAGAGAGTCACAGCTACTCCCGCCGTTCACCCGGCGTTTTTTTTTCTAAATTTAAGTTCATAATACAGGTCAAGCAGTCTATTAATTATTAAGCAATCATTCCGGGTAAGTCGCGTTTTTGAATAACATGAGCGACCAAACGTGTTTCCCTAACAATCATCATGAACCATAAGTATTTTTAATAAATGGTCTTTCTTAGTATTTCCATAATAACACTTCATATTCATTTTCTATTAAACGTGTTTTCTTAATAATGAGCATGCAACATGAGTATTATTATAAAATGGTCTTTCTTAGTATTTCCATAATACGACTTCATATTCATTTTCTATTAAACGTGTTTTCTTAGTAATGAGCATGCAACATGACTATTATTATAAAATGGTCTTTCTTAGTATTTCCATAATAACACTTCGTATTTATTTTCTATTAAACGTGTTTTCTTAGTAATGAGCATGCAACATGACTATTATTATAAAATG
>CAUJAV010000102.1:0-10000 GCA_963082835.1 Leptogaster cylindrica | reverse complement strand
CTGAGCGAAGGTAAACCAAGGCCACCACTTTCCACGGGAGCATGGAAAAACGCCACTGGTACATCATTGGGGAGACTCAGCCACTTCCTTACTGCTGCTCTGATGGTTCTATCAGCTTTATTTAGGCTACCGATCATCACATTACCCAGTGTAGTCTTATGGTATAGTTTGGGTATTAAGACCGTCCTAAGAGCATGCAAACGCTGTTGTGGCTTTAGTGGAGCTTTAGTTAATCTTTCTAGGTAGGGCAAAAGGTCTATCTTGGGTTCATGTTTACATCTGCCATCAGCGGTAAAGACAATACCAAGATATCTCCAATTGTCGCTTCTTTTCAAGGCTGGTATGCTACGATTATTAACGCAAAAAGATCGATTTTCTACAATTGTTCGCTTCTGTTTTGCCTGCCCCTTGATGCTGATGGTAACACACTTAGAACTATTCAGAGACAGACCGCAAGACGCCAAAAACGATTGCGTATGATCAATCAAGGTTTGGAGGCCAAGCGGAGTTGACGCAAAGACCAAAACGTCATCTGCAAAGGCCACAGCGTTGTTCTTCGAAGGGCCAATATGACAACCTATCTCTTTAGGCAAAGATCTCAGCAGCCTGTCCATTATGATGTTGAAAATAACAGGGGATAATGGATCACCTTGCTTTACCCCTCTACTCGGATGTATGCTAGTAGAGCACCAGTTGGGCCCTACGAACGTAGTATACGTTGTAGCGTATAAGGTTTTCAAGTAACAAGTGAGGGCAGCAGGGAATCCGTAAGATTCAAGCGTTTTAAATAAAGCATTATGCGAGACAGAGTCGAACGCCTTGCTAATATCCAGGGAAGCAAGGTAGCATGAAGCATACCTCTGATGATGATCACGCAGCAGAAGATCAAGTAAAGTCGTATTGTCACCACATCCGTCCCTCGGGAGGAATGCGCGCTGCCTTTCGTCAAATTGGAAGATGGTAGTTATCCTTTTAGCCAAAATACCGTGTAGCAACCGTACCATAATAGACGGTATTGTAATGGGTCTAAAATCCCCAGGTAAGGCAGAATCTGGTTTCTTGGGGATAAAAATCGTTCTAGATTGCCTCCACGGTATGGGTAATTTGCCGCACCACAGAACTAAATTTAGAATCCTCACCAGTACGTCGGCTGGGATTGCTCTTATTTGCCTAGCTGATAACCCGTCCGGACCTGGCGATGTTGTCAGAGGAGGCCTGGAAAAACCTATCTCCTCGCAAGAAATTGGCACCCAAACATCACATAGACTTTGAGGCAGGTCTTCAGAAGGTGGGGAAGACGTGTTAGTTTCTTCCATGACGGCTTTCCAGTATGGCACCATAATATCTTCCGGTGGCATTACTGCCTGGCTAGGGCCATCCAAGATAGTATGAATGCATCGGCTTTGATGTTTCGTCCAGTGTTTCTGTGTACGAGCGTAGTCAACACGTCTCTGTTTCCTTTTATTGAGTGGACGGCTCGGCTCAGGTGGAATGGAGCGAGGTGGCCTAACCACCGAAGGCAGAATATCTAATAGATACGACGATAGGCGCGTAAAGGTGTTCTCTTTCCCTATGATTAATGCTTCCGAAACAATGTTCTGCAAGGAAGAGCTCTCGTAGGCGGTTGAGGTGGGGTCGGGCAAGGAGAGTAGGTATTCTATGAAGTTGTTATCCGATTGAGAAGAGGACGTCGTCGTAGCTTGTGAAACACTTGGTGGAGGTGGAGACGAAGACGACGGCGAACCAAGATTGGTGTTAGGGGGATCGCCAGAACATTCAATAATAAATTGTTGAACGGCATCCTTGTAGCGTTGTTTCCTACGCATACCCTTGATGGATTCAAGGGTCCTATGTGGGAATATGGCTGCTAACTCTTGGTTCATGAAGCGGCAATGACCAGATGACACTATCTCAGCTTCCTTCCGTGCCATCAGTAGTAATTCCTCTTCCGACCATCTCGCTTTGGTTTCCATCCTAACGTGCATCTGGTCAAAATCATCAGGGTGAGTTCTGCGCATGTGAAGACCGAGACCCGACTTGGAGGAAAAGGACCTTTCACAATAAAGACAGGGGAATGGTAAAGGATTTGAAGGAGGGGATGGGGGAATGTTATGTTGGTTCACAGGGTCTGTGGACCCAGTGCTTGTTATCCGAGGCGTGTTTTGTAAATTTGGGCCAACAATGAAAAACATCGAGAGGGGTGGCAACCCGCAGGATGCTAAAGCCTTCTCATTCTTAGCCAGTATGCAGAGCAAAACTGTTACTAGCGGGAACCACGAAGAGGTGATGAGATAGGCACATCTATGCCCTCTTAGGAATCGATACCGCAGAGAGCGAAGGGACCTTTCCGCGTGCCACTAGAACCTAGTGACCGCACCAGAGGCATGCCCCTGGAATCAGTCCCAACACCATGAAATACCGCCCTTAAGAGAGTCATAGTTACTCCCGCCGTTTACCCGCGCTTACTTGAATTTCTTCACTTTGACATTCAGAGCACTGGGCAGAAATCACATTGTGTCAACACCCGTTAGGGCCATCACAATGCTTTGTTTTAATTAGACAGTCGGATTCCCCAAGTCCGTGCCAGTTCTGAATTGATTGTTAATTGATAGCCGTTATAAATTTATAAAAAATAAATTCTTTTCAAAATTAACATTTCTATAAATTATTAGCAAGAAAGTTCCACAATTGGTTACGTAAACTTCTATCCGGGGAACAGATATACACAATCTCCATTAAAAAAAAAATAATTAAAGAAAAATTGCGTAAATCCTAATTTACCCAGAACGAGTACATAAACCATAATATTGCTTCCCAATCAAGCCCGACTATCTCAATCTTCAGAGCCAATCCTTATCCCGAAGTTACGGATCTAATTTGCCGACTTCCCTTACCTACATTATTCTATCGACTAGAGACTCTTCACCTTGGAGACCAGCTGCGGATATCGGTACGGCCTGTTAAGAAATTTGCGTAACCCTACCATAAATTTTCAAGGTCCGAGGAGAAAATATCGACACAGCAGTAAATGCCATGCTCTTCTAGTCCATCTACCATATCTCTCTTCGAAAGACTTCCATGGTAGTACGACTATGAAACAGAAAAGAAAACTCTTTCGATATTTCTCGACGGCTTCTTTATGGTTGTTTCTGTTGCCAGGATGAGCATAAGAGCCCATTTTTAATAACAAACGTATACTCAACAGGTTACGGAATTGGAACTGTATTCCCTTTCGTTCAATATATTAAGTATTATATTTTTATATAACTTAACATTTTTGAGCTTTCGCCTTGAACTTAGGACCGACTAACTCGTGATCAACCACTGTTCACACGAAACCCTTCTCCACTTCAGTCCTCCAAGGTCTCATTCGATTATTTGCTACTACCACCAAGATCTGTACCAATGGCGGCTCCATGTAGGCTTACGCCAAACACTTCTACGCACACCATTGTACCCTCCTACTCACTAAAGTTTCAAAATTTAGTATAAATTTATGTTTATATAAATCATATACTTTAGCGGTGATGTATAGGCATACAACTTGAGCGCCATCCATTTTAAGGGCTAGTTGCTTCGGCAGGTGAGTTGTTACACACTCCTTAGCGGATTACGACTTCCATGTCCACCGTCCTGCTGTTTTAAGCAAGCAACGCCTTTCATGGTATCGGTATGAGTTGTTAATTTGGGCGCCGTAACATCACGTTTGGTTCATCCCACAGCGCCAGTTCTGCTTACCAAAAGTGGCCCACTGGGCACAATATATCATAGCCTTCACCTTCATATCAAGAAAGGTAAGGTTCTTACCTATTTAAAGTTTGAGAATAGGTTAAGGTCGTTTCGGCCCTAATGCCTCTAATCATTCGCTTTACCAAATAAGATTATGTTATACAATATTTAATTGCACCAGCTATCCTGAGGGAAACTTCGGAGGGAACCAGCTACTAGATAGTTCGATTAGTCTTGCGCCCCTATACCCAATTCTGACAATCGATTTGCACGTCAGAACTGTTTCGGTCTTCCATCAGGGTTTCCCCTGACTTCAACCTGATCAGGTATAGTTCACCATCTTTCGGGTCACAACATATATGCTAAAGGTACGCTCTAGTTAGAGGCATATATAATATAAATAAAATTTATATCAAAATGCATAACTGTATAGAACGCCCCGGGATGGAATATATATTTCAATTATATATATATAATCCCATATTTTTTAAAAACAGTTAAGTTAATTACGCCCTTAGGTTTATTTTAAATACCTAATGACTTGCACACATGTTAGACTCCTTGGTCCGTGTTTCAAGACGGGTCCCGAAGGTATCCTAAATCTATAGCATTGTTAATCATATAAACGCATATAATTAACATAAATATATATAAATATCTATGTTATTACAACATGTAAAATGTTAGCGTTATATATTAAAAAATCTGTCAATAATTTATCCGTATTTGCATTTAAATTAGATTTTATACTTATTATGAATAAAATTCATAAAAATGTATAAACTGATCTAAGCAAACCTTTTGATAAATTTATATTCAAATATTAACAGATTACAATGTCCTTATATGAAAAAATTGCACATTATCAATATATTAATATAAGTTTAATACATCTTTAACGATGAATTTTTCATATTGGATATTCAGGTTCATCGGGCTTAACCTCTAAGCAGTTTCACGTACTATTTAACTCTCTATTCAGAGTTCTTTTCAACTTTCCCTCACGGTACTTGTTTGCTATCGGTCTCATGGTTATATTTAGTTTTAGATGGAGTTTACCACCATATTAGTGCTGCACTATCAAGCAACACGACTCTTAGGAAACATCTTCTAATAATCATTAACGCCTCTACGGGCCTGGCACCCTCTATGGGTAAATGGCCTCATTTAAGAAGGACTTGGACTGTTAATTATTCATATTAGATAATAGATATTCCATACACTGCATCTTATATTTGCCTATACAACAAAATAACTCAGTGCTGAACTATTTTCTTTTCGCTCGCCGCTACTAAGAAAATCCTTGTTAGTTTCTTTTCCTTCCCTCATTAATATGCTTAAATTCAGGGAGTAATCTCATATGAGTTGAGGTTGTTTTATTTATATTTTATCTATATTTTCCATATATAAATGTATAGCATTTACTTTTTCAGGCTATTCTAGAAGCAAAAATTTTACATTTTTATACTAGATATGCCTTCTTAATAATGCATATATATATATAATTTATATTAATATCATAGATGATAATCTATTGATATAACATATGCTAAAAATTATATAATTATATATAATTTAGCAACTCTTTCGGAAAATTCTTACAACCCTCAACCATATGTAGTCCATGCAGCACTTTTAAAGTACTTGATGATAGCATGGACTGCAATATGCGTTCAAAATGTCGATGTTCATGTGTCCTGCAGTTCACACGATGACGCACAGTTTGCTGCGTTCTTCATCGACCCATGAGCCAAGTGATCCTCCGCTTAGAGTATTCATTTTTTTTATCTTTTTATAATATTGTATCATTATATTTAATATGTATATTTTATATGATCTTTATTTGCGAATGTCTAATATTTCATAGTTTTAGAAAAAATGAAATATTATTTGTTCACTTAATTATTTTTTAAGTACAAATAAAGCATATCACATCCATCAATTCCATATATTGCTTTTTATTATTATTTTTGAAGGTTTCATTAATACAATAATGATCCTTCCGCAGGTTCACCTACGGAAACCTTGTTACGACTTTTACTTCCTCTAAATAATCAAGTTCGGTCAACTTTTGCGAAACAACCGTAACACACAAAGGCGTCACAGTGATCACGTCCGGAGACCTCACTAAATAATTCAATCGGTAGTAGCGACGGGCGGTGTGTACAAAGGGCAGGGACGTAATCAATGCGAGTTAATGACTCGCACTTACTGGGAATTCCAGGTTCATGTGAACAGTTTCAGTTCACAATCCCAAGCATGAAAGTGATTCAGCGGTTTACCCGGACCTCTCGGTCTAGGAAATACACGTTGATACTTTCATTGTAGCGCGCGTGCAGCCCAGGACATCTAAGGGCATCACAGACCTGTTATTGCTCAATCTCATTATTGCTAGACGCAATTTGTCCATTTAAGAAGCTAGTGTCCGTATTAATGGGACAAACAAACAGGTACGACTCCACCTTATATAAACACATTCAAACAATCAAACATTTTACTGTTGTCATATTAGAAGGCTATATAAGGTTTCAACATCATAATCCTGAATGCATCTATTTAATATATTTGAGTCTCGTTCGTTATCGGAATTAACCAGACAAATCACTCCACGAACTAAGAACGGCCATGCACCACCACCCATAGATTCGAGAAAGAGCTATCAATCTGTCTTACTCATTTATGTTCGGACCTGGTAAGTTTTCCCGTGTTGAGTCAAATTAAGCCGCAGGCTCCACTCCTGGTGGTGCCCTTCCGTCAATTCCTTTAAGTTTCAGCTTTGCAACCATACTTCCCCCGGAGCCCAAAAGCTTTGGTTTCCCGGGAAGCGACTGAGAGAGCCATAAAAGTAGCTACACCCAATTGCTAGCTGGCATCGTTTATGGTTAGAACTAGGGCGGTATCTGATCGCCTTCGAGCCTCTAACTTTCGTTCTTGATTAATGAAAACATCTTTGGCAAATGCTTTCGCTTAAGTTAGTCTTACGACGGTCCAAGAATTTCACCTCTCGCGTCGTAATACTAATGCCCCCAACTGCTTCTATTAATCATTACCTCTTGATCTAAAAACCAATGAAAGTAGAACAGAGGTCTTATTCCATTATTCCATGCACAAAATATTCAGGCATTTGAAGCCTGCTTTAAGCACTCTAATTTGTTCAAAGTAATTGTACCGGCCCACAACAACACTCGGTAAAGAGCATTGAAGCAGGTTTAAATAGGAGTTATATATATTTAAATCAATAAATTGATAAAATATATATTAGAACTCCACCGGTAATACGCTCGCAAAACATAAGGTAACGCACGAACCAATATTATAGTTGTGCTACCCGTATGGAGCACAGGTTCAACTACGAACGTTTTAACCGCAACAACTTTAATATACGCTATTGGAGCTGGAATTACCGCGGCTGCTGGCACCAGACTTGCCCTCCAATAGGTCCTTGTTAAAGGATTTAAAGTGTACTCATTCCAATTACAGGGCCTCGGATATGAGTCCTGTATTGTTATTTTTCGTCACTACCTCCCCGTGCTGGGAGTGGGTAATTTACGCGCCTGCTGCCTTCCTTAGATGTGGTAGCCGTTTCTCAGGCTCCCTCTCCGGAATCGAACCCTGATTCCCCGTTACCCGTTGCAACCATGGTAGTCCAAGATACTACCATCAATAGTTGATAGGGCAGACATTTGAAAGATCTGTCGTCGGTACAAGACCATACGATCTGCAAATTATCTAGAGTTCAACCATTGTAACGATGCCTCAGAAGAGATATCGCTTGGTTTTAGCCTAATAAAAGCACACGTTCCAAAAGGTCCATGTTTATATTGCATGTATTAGCTCTAGAATTACCACAGTTATCCAAGTAACTGTTAACGATCTAATGAACCATAACTGATATAATGAGCCTTTTGCGGTTTCACTGTTAATTCGTTTGTACTTAGACATGCATGGCTTAATCTTTGAGACAAGCATATAACTACTGGCAGGATCAACCAGAATAATATTTAAAATAATGTTTTAAACATATATATTTATAATATATATGTGTATTTTATACATTCTTTGATATATTTATATATATTTCATTCGATTCACAATTATTATAAATTGTTTTTGAAAGTGAATTTTTCAATTCCTTTTTCGTTCATTTCATATATTTTATCTTTATTTTTATGAATACCATCTATTTGCGTTAAAGAAGTATAATGTGTATACTCCTTTTACTTGACTTACGTTAATGAATATACACGCACAAAATACTTTGTACATGTATTTTCAATAAGTCAGTTACAAAAAATCTCTTATAACCAAAGGTTATTTAATAATGAATTTTATCATTAATATGAAACATCGTTTGTTAGTAACCATAAAGACGGTTTATCAAAAATGTTCCAAAACACATCATTATAAAATTAATCATAATGAATACTGACAATTTCACTATAGTAAAATTTTCATTCTCGTTCGTGACAAAATTTTGGCTTAAAAAAATAGGATCGACCCAAAGTGTTTTCTTAATAATGATCATGCAACATGAGTATTTATTATGAAAAGGTCTTTCTTAATATTTTCATAATGCCACTTGATACTTATTTTATATAAAACGTGGTTACTTATTAAAACCATCAAGATGGTTATAACACACTTTATAATTTTCATTCTCGTTCGTGACAAAATTTTCGCTAAAAAAAATGGGATCGACCCAAAGTGCTTTCTTAATAATGATCATGCAACATGAGTATTTATTATGAAAAGGTCTTTCTTAATATTTTCATAATGCCACTTGATACTTATTTTATATAAAACGTGGTTACTTATTAAAACCATTAAGATGGTTATAACACACTTTATAATTTTCATTCTCGTTCGTGACAAAATTTTCGCCTAAAAAAATGGGATCGACCCAAAGTGCTTTCTTAATAATGAGCATGCAACATGAGTATTTATTATGAAAAGGTCTTACTTAATATTTTCATAATGCCACTTGATACTTTTTTTTATATAAAACGTGGTTGCTTATTAAAACCATCAAGATGGTTATAAAACATTTTCTATTAAACGTGTTTTCTTAATAATGAGCATGCAACATGAGTATTTATTATGAAAAGGTCTTACTTAATATTTTCATAATGCCACTTGATACTTGTTTTATATAAAACGTGGTTGCTTATTAAAACCATCAAGATGGTTATAAAACATTTTCTATAAAACGTGTTTTCTTAATAATGAGCATGCAACATGAGTATTTATTATGAAAAGGTCTTACTTAATATTTTCATAATGCCACTTGATACTTTTTTTATATAAAACGTGGTTGCTTATTAAAACCATCAAGATGGTTATAAAACATTTTCTATTAAACGTGTTTTCTTAATAATGAGCATGCAACATGAGTATTTATTATGAAAAGGTCTTACTTAATATTTTCATAATGCCACTTGATACTTATTTTATATAAAACGTGGTTGCTTATTAAAACCATCAAGATGGTTACAACACATTTTCTATTAAACGTGTTTTCTTAATAATGAGCATGCAACATGAGTATTTATTATGAAAAGGTCTTACTTAATATTTTCATAATGCCACTTGATACTTATTTTATATAAAACGTGGTTGCTTATTAAAACCATCAAGATGGTTATAAAACATTTTCTATAAAACGTGTTTTCTTAATAATGAGCATGCAACATGAGTATTTATTATGAAAAGGTCTTACTTAATATTTTCATAATGCCACTTGATACTTTTTTTATATAAAACGTGGTTGCTTATTAAAACCATCAAGATGGTTATAAAACATTTTCTATTAAACGTGTTTTCTTAATAATGAGCATGCAACATGAGTATTTATTATGAAAAGGTCTTACTTAATATTTTCATAATGCCACTTGATACTTATTTTATATAAAACGTGGTTGCTTATTAAAACCATCAAGATGGTTACAACACATTTTCTATTAAACGTGTTTTCTTAATAATGAGCATGCAACATGAGTATTTATTATGAAAAGGTCTTACTTAATATTTTCATAATGCCACTTGATACTTATTTTATATAAAACGTGGTTGCTTATTAAAACCATCAAGATGGTTATAAAACATTTTCTATTAAACGTGTTTTCTTAATAATGAGCATGCAACATGAGTATTTATTATGAAAAGGTCTTACTTAATATTTTCATAATGCCACTTGATACTTGTTTTATATAAAACGTGGTTGCTTATTAAAACCATCAAGATGGTTATAAAACATTTTCTATAAAACGTGTTT
>CAUJAV010000101.1:0-21679 GCA_963082835.1 Leptogaster cylindrica | reverse complement strand
CATCCAGTCCATATTAAATTGTAATTTATTTTTTATGAAAAAATGAAAATTCAAACGTAAAATTTTACTGATACCTCCTTTGTTCTCCATCGAAAAAGTTTTTCGCGAAACTCTGCCCTTAAGCCAATATTTTTAATAGCATCATTTATGTCCTCCGACGATAAATACCTTAAACTTTGGTGTGTAATACCGGTAGCTGAAATAAGCATTTATATCAAAGCCTGTTCAGCCTGAGCCAAAAACATATGAATTCCGTGTTCATGTGATTGTAATCAAAAACAGACTAAAAACAACTTGATTTACCAATACATTCAAGTGATTTGTAAATTACCTCAAACTAGTTAATAGGGGGGGGGGGGGGGGGGGGAATACCAATTTCTTTGGCCGCCACATTTTTTTTACTTTTTCCGAAGGATTATGGGTCACTGATCACGGGAAAAATTTGTCCTCTTCAATTTAAGATCGTGATAAATAAAGGCTTTTTATTATAAAATCAAAGAATTTTTCGCATTACATTTAAGTCGTTTCGAAAAATGGCTGTCTAACAAAGTGGTTTCATTATTAAATTGAAGCTATTTCAAATCTAAAATGAAGATTTTTCATTAAAGTGGATTGTATTAAATTTTAAAATGCAATTTTTCTCTGAGAGTAGGAAAAATCCGTAGCTACGCCAATGCCCCCAAACGCGGCGTATAATATATATGACATAGAACCGTTTCTCGAGGTGGTTTTGGGGGGTTGAATTAGGATAGAGGTAGTTTTCATTGAGCTTTTTTTCTAACCAAAAAGGCGAAATACCAATGATTATGAAGAATTACTCCAAAAATGGCGGATTTTCAGACAAAATTTCATCCCCTATTTTACCCCCTTAGGGCTTGAATTTCAAAAAACCCTGATACACATGTTTCTTTATTTCTAACCAAAAGGCCAAATATAAATGTTAATTAGAGTAGTCTGTTAGTAAGTAAAGTAAACGCACTTTTATACAACTAAGTCTTTAAGTTTTATTTTTAGCGGCACGTCCGCACTGCCCAGTAGTTAATTAGAGAAGCTACAGAGATTTTACAATTTGATTTTAAGCAAGCAAGAAATTTACAGTTTACAGTTATTGTTTACAGTTCTGGAGTATTGAGCGTTAGAATGCAAGCCATTGGTTAAAGGCGGTAAAATGATTAGGCAAAACTTGTGATAGCAAAATTACTGTGACTTACAAAATTAAGTAGGCAAGCAATATTAGAATTTAAATTAAACTGAATTTAGGTCATTGAGATGCCTGAAGATGATGAGAGCTTGACTCTAAACAATAAATTTTTATGAAATTTTACTGCAAAAATGGCGATTTTCCATACAAATTTTCATCCCCTATTTCACCCCCTATTAGGGTGGAATTTCAAAAATCCGATTCTTAGTGAGCACCTGTGAGATACGTTGTAGAAGTATACAAAATTGCACGGAAATCGGTTCAGCGGTTTCCGAGAAACAGTGATCAGTCAGCCAGTGGGTTTTGGATTTTATATATATAGAAGATTAGGTGCGTTTTTAATGACCTACGCAGACTCCATACAAAGCGCTAATCCTTTTTTCTATCAAGATGTCAAATGTTTAAAATTCCCATTGTTGACATTGTGAGCAACTTCAGGCTGAATTTCCCTAGTCAGTAGCCAGTAGAATGTAGCGGTGTATGATCTGAGTCATTTTGCCATTTGTCTTTACTTACTTGGAAGGCTTAAAGGTTCAGGTACAATATCATTTACATTCGATGTTAATTTTTGTCAGACTATCGATATTGTTCAGATGTTGGATTATAAATTTGTCGGCCCTTGTTGGCAGTTGACTTCTAAAGGCGCGATTTTTCAAATCACCAAATGCGGCCTCCACAGACAAAGAAGTGGCAATTTCTTCTCCAATGTTGAAAGACGATCGCATTATGCCGCTCCACAGTACCACATATGGCATCAGATGTGTCTTTACAGACTTAGCAAAATCAGGATTAAACAATGCATTAATTATTGTTCCCTCGATACAATTGTAATTTGCTATTTGCTTTGCTTTTTCATATACGTGTATGCCGGCACTCCACTGAAACCATTCGGAAGCATCGTTATTAAGTGGTTCTTCAGAATCCTCAGTTTCTTCGTCATTAATATTTTCATCTATTTCGCCTAGTTCAGGTGTTACATCACTTTTTATTATCATATTTAAATATTGCAGACATATCTCAGATGGCAATTTCTTCCTGTTTTTACAGTACCGATATATACACTCAAAGCCAAAACAAGAATGGATTCGAAAAATTTTTGTAATCCATCTAACGAAGTCATTTTGTAGGCTTGACTTAAGGATCGCGAATAAAAATTTTTCACAAGTTACTTGTCCCTTTGTTTAAAACAGTTCCATCTTGATATCATGCGTATAAAATGACTTACATCAAGTCTTATGAAACAAGAAGGAAGTGACTCGTCGTCACCCTGTAATATGTTGTAACATTTCTTTAAATAATGTCGTAAATCTATGCATTTTGTGAAGACTTCTGCTACGGCAATTAAAATCGCCGATCCAAAACCGCACACAACTACACGCGGAGCTGGATTTCCTGTAGCAATTATTTTACGTAGGAAATGCGCATTATGCATAATCTTATGATCTGCGGAAACCATTTGAAATACGGCTATTCCTCCATTATTATCAACGTACATGCATTGATATAGAAATATTGGTGGGTCACAATTGGGAAATCGTTTTATAATACTATCGGTTGCGTCAATTGTCATAAAACCATTGGAATTTTTCTTATTTCGTGCTTTATATAATAATTGTTGCTCAGCACTCCAATAAATGCAATAGAATTCTAATAAACCGATGTTGTGTATAGCGCCCGCAAAATTTCCCTGCTTTGACATCTGTAAAATATTTAAAACTGGATTCGCGTAGGACGACTCGTACATTTCTTATAAATTTTGTTCTTTGGGTTTCCGCAGAACTGCAGCTTTTGGAATAATCGGAGGTTCAACGTCGCCGTAATCTTTTTGGCGTCTTGCCTGCGAAATGTTACAGCATTCATTTTTTTATCTATCAAAATGTTACTTATAATTTTGCAACGTTTACCTCTCAATTGTCGCTTTTTTTTCGTACGATTGCTTCTCTTCCTCCATATTCAAAACAGTGAAATGTATTTTGACGTCTACGTTTTCGGATGGTTTACGCATTATCTTCCCAAATATAAGCGGGTTGTATTCTTTGCACATACCACGAAAATGAATATAATACTTCGCTGAGTGTGACAAATTTACTTCGTGATTTTTAAAAGATATCGTGCAATTAAACTTTTGCTGTTGCCACACCTTTTCCGCTACAACGTCTGTCCAACCTCTCTGCAGAACATATTAGAATCTTAGTCTCGTTTCTCGTGATCTCCGTAATTGGCTCGTTCTTCTTGCTCTTTTTTTCCCTCGGCTCGGTGGTCTGAAGTCATTTTTTCCCTGTCTTTCGCTTAGCTCCAGTACGGGATGGGCTTGCAGTTCCATCGGAGCTTCCCGTGTCCAACGCCAAAGCTGCAAAACGGCGAGGGACAGTATTTGGGCACAACGTGCTGTTATGCGCGTTGTCTTCCCCGCACTCGCGTACTCCGCATCTCGGTAAGTAGCATTTATTCTCTGGATGCCCCTTCCTCAAACAATTTTTGCATAACTTGCGGCAGCCCACGAAATCCAAACGCCCAGTGCGACTCAACCCGAGATACATGGGGCAATAAAACACAGCATGGTTCTCACCGCATGCCTCGCATGGATCGCGCCTGTGATCCGCTTCCCTTATTGCTGGCGATCGACTAATGGCTCGTGCTGTGCCTCGAGTTGTTGTTGTGGATGATCTCCCAGCGCTTGATTCACGGCTCGATTGTTGACTCGCATTCTCGGCCTTCTTAGGGGCGGTGACCTCTCTTGAAACTCTATGATTCGCTGAACTTGCCAGTGCCGCTGCCTGCCTGTCGATGAATTTCAACATCAATGACAGTGTTGGCATCTTGTTTGGTGAACGCATCACGTCGAATTGATGTGCAGTTGTCTCGTCCAGCCGTTCGTGCAAAACGTGCACAATTATGACATCCCAGTGTTCCACGGGGAGTTCCTGGGCTCGTAATTCTCGAATCAAGGAGTTGGTAACGTCGGACATCCGCTGTAATGCCTCTGCGGATGGCCGACCCTCCAGTTGTGGCAAACGATATAATCGCCTCAGGTGCTCTCGCGCCAGTGGATACGGCTGATTGTACAATTCCTCCAGGCGAGACCAGGCCTCCTGGTAATTTTCGTCATTAAGCTGCCATCCGCCAAGAGATCTCGCTGCTTTCCCCTGCAGGGAACTCTTCAAGTAGGCGAATTTATACGATGAGGGAATGTCCTCGTTCTTATGAATCGCCGCACAAAAGCGGTCTCGAAACGCCTTCCATTTTAACAGGGACCCATCGAAGGTCCCCCACGTGTTTTGCACGTTTTGTGGCTGTATGGGCAGCTGCACTCGGATCACGGGCTGTTCCCTGTTCTGCTCCCCGGAACTCGAAATCTCCCTAGCTGGCTCCAACTCCTTTATTTTATTCCTGAATGCGGCTATCGCCAGGATATATTTGTCCTCGATCTGCTCCATTCTCTCGATGATCTCCTCTCGCAGCTCGACCGACTCGATTCCCACTGCTGTTAGGTGGACAGCATTGAATTGCTCCCACAATTCCTCCAACCGCTCGCGCCTGACAGTTGCCACCTCTAAATTTACTTCCTGAAATCCTTCCGTTTGCACGAAAGACATCGCGCGTTCCAGGGCTCTCGCTATAGCAGCGTGACGGCTCGTCACTTCCTGCAGGTTGTCTGCCATAATGCTAAAAGAAAAAACGCCTTCGTAACTAACTCGCAAATCTCAAATCAATCTACTCGTCATCTCAACTCTCCAATTTTCCTATATAATCGGCATAGCCAAGATATAAGACGATCACCGATTAACGGCAATAAACTCAATTCTCGATATCTCCAATGCAGCCTTCTGCAACTTGTTCGTGTGTGTGCAACGTCAAAATCTGCCCTGCCTCAATGTACATTCACAACTTCTGACACAATAGCTGTTCTCGTTCAGCTGTATATTGGGATCGCACACGCAACCCGAATTTGGTCGTCGCTCGTTATCTCGTGTGTCGTTGTGATGGCAAGCAGCACGCGGTCGCACACACACAACACAAACATCAACGCACCCGTGCTCGGTTCACTTATCCTCCGTAAAAACAACGAAAACATTCTCGTATCTCAATTCGCGTCTTTCTAATGAAGTTCGAATGAATTTAACTCGATTCTAGCTCGATTCTCTGAACTCCGTTAAAATTAAATAAAAATGATTGAATTTCAACGCCAAAACTTGGCTCAAAACAATTCGTCAACAAAACATGTCATGTTTTGCGCGTACTCGATCTCAATTCTCGTCTCTAATCTTGTTCAAATTCCCCCACAGGGAAGTCGAAAAACTCGTTTGGCTCGCTCGTTCTCATACAGTCATATCGGCAGCGCTGCACGCATGTGCCTGTGTACTTGGTGAGCGTCCTCACCTACGCTTCCGCACACTAATTTTGCCTCGATAACTGCGCACTCGCAAATTAACACGTGTTGCATCTTTTTTAACAAATTTTTGCAACAAAATTATGTGGAAATATCACTCGATTATCTGCAGCATGCGCGTCGTGCAATTTCTAATTGCGAAAATGACAGCTGCCTCTCGAATTTTTGTTTCGCGCGAACCAAGCACAAGTCACGTTTTTCTTGTTTTTCATTCTCACTCACTCGAAATTCTTATTCCTCGTTAACTTTCAGCATAATAAAAGATGCTTCTTACCTTTTTTCAAATTCACTTCTCGCTTACTTGTTTTAATTTTAATTATTTTATTTTATTTTTTCAAAACCTTGCACCACTTTACTTCTTTAGTCAGCGTTCGCACAACAAGTGACGACCGCTTCTTGATTGTGCACGTCGTTTTCTTCCTCGTGCTCGTTCTCGCTCGCATATGGAATTGTGTAGGTGTTCTCTCGCGACTGCTTGTAGCCGTGCGTTGCAAGCTTCGTTCGCAATCCATTGGGAACCTAATTTATTTAAAAATTTTGGAAAAGCAAAAATGAACCTGCTTATCCGGCTCGAAGGACCAATGCTTCCGATCACTCAGGGTTCCTGGGATCAAGGAGATAGCACTACACTACATTAAAACGCAATTTGTTTTGTTGTAGGAAAAAACAGCATTGCCGTAGAAAAAAACCCACATTTATTCTCGATCGAGTTAATATATATAGATATAATCTCGACACTTGTTATAGTCAATTCTCGACATTAAGTATTTAGCATATTACATAGTTAACTGAAAACCCCGTTCTTTGTCGCGGGTCTTATATTCTCGAAACTCACAAATCCGTACAAACATCTCGGAACTCAAAACTCGACTGACTCTAACTCGTATGCGCTACATGCGCACTGCAAAATACAACCTTAGAAACTAAGTTGTTTTGTACAATAATTGTAATTTATTTGTTTTGTCAAAAATAAAAAGTCTTTTTGAACGACAATTATTTTGAACATTACTATTGCAAACTGAGAATTTAATTAGTTTTTTGAATCATTATTATTTTTAAAAGAACAAGGGGAAATACATTTGGTCGCATTATTACCAAATTGGAATTGATACCAACAAAACGGTTTATCTTTTGAATTATCTCTTGAATGAGAATTTCTACTAGAAGTAGATGGTTGTCTAGATCTACTTCTTGATTCTGAATTAATAAATTGTTTGTTTAAAGGAAATTGTTCTAATTAAATTTTCTAAGTTATCAATTTTATGTTCCAAATTATTAATTTTATTAAAAAAAAAAAGTACTGTCAAAGTTATTAGATAATTTTGTATTAATTTGTGAAATTGAAAATTCATTTTTAGTAATATCAAAAATTTTGTCTGCTAAATCCAATAAATCTTTAATGTCTTGTTTTCCAGAACACATTAAAGCTATATTAATGTTAGATGGTAATTTTCTCATCCATAATTTTCTTAGAAGATCTATTTCCGAAAATAGATGAAGTTTCAGCAAGGATTTCCATAGAACGAAAATTTCTGAAGGAGTTCTAAGTTTGAAAGAAGTTGTTCTAATTTTTTTTCTTCCGAATCGGAAAACCGTTTAATTAACTTATTTTTTAAGCTCTCGAATTTATTGGTATTTGGAGGAGCTTGAAGAAAATCGAGAACATTAGTAATAACTTCTAATGGAAGAGATTGAACTAAATAACCAAATTTGGTTTTATCAGAAGTAATTCTTTATTATTAAATTGAGCTTCTGCTTTGTATAAACCAAGCTTCTGGACAAGGAGTCCAAAAATTGGGTAATTTAAAGGAAGAAAAAGAAATTTCATCATTTTGTTCAATTTAATTGTTATTATTTATTTATTTTCATTCATTTTAAAAAGGAAATGTTGCTGTATATGTAAAAGTATACGTGTAACGTATGTATAATGTAATAATGAACAATTATAATATAATAAATTAATAAAATTTAAATTAATTTCTAATTATCCTAAATAATTATTGTCATAATTAAATTTTATTTTTTCTTTTAATATAATTTGAATTTTGTTAATTTGTTGGTTAGTAAATTTTTGTAAATTTGTTGGTTTGTAAGTTTCCTTGAATAGTAAAATCTTTTCATAATTTCTTCTTCTTTTATTTAATTAATTATTCATTCTTCCTTTTCTGATTAGTTCCTTCATTACTGAGTTAATTTTGACTCTCTTGGAATATAATAATTTGAAAGATTGCAGAAATATAATTGGAAATTTTAATCCAGCATTCACTTTTCAGATTTGTAGTTTTCACATTTTATTATATCACATTTATTAAATTGAAAAGAATTTAATTTACGAATGTTCATCGGGGTCACCAATTGAAGTGTTTAATATATAACACTTCTTTATTTTTAAATAATATTATATATTTATTTTATTTCAAAGTTTGAAAAACACGTCTAACTCGTAACATATTATTTTATCTAATAATAATTAAAACCAAAAACAAAAACATTCTCAGCTTACTTACTAAAGAAAATACCTACTACTATTGAATTACATGAATTACAATTTTAAAGTTTTTTATGTTTAGTAAAGTGATGTACAGTAAAATTACAGTAGCAACCGCTACACGCTGCACGAAGTTTAAGTTTTTCTTAGTGAACTAGATCCAGCTTCAACTCGACTGCATAATGATCAGAAAATGAAGCCAAGAATAATTAGTATCCATTAAGTTTAGAAGATTCAAGCTGACGAAATAGAAAACAATATTATTACCACCGGAAGGGAATGTAGGACCAGCAGGATTTATTCTATGAAAGTTTGAATTCTTAACGATATCATAGTACCATTTATGAAGTGACTTACCATTGGCATTCTGACAAGGGTTCCCCCAAGAGATATGTTTGGAGTTGAAGTCAGCCCCGACAATAATTTCCCAGAAACAAAGAGACCATCTAACTCATTAAAAAAGGCATCGAAATCTTTGTGGACAGTGCTAGAGTTGCGTACGTTTAAGGAAACAAGTAAAATTTTGGTTACACACCCAGATGAATTAGTACAAAAAAGATGCACTACTGTATTGTTAATATTTCCCGGGATCTGGCTAGCAATTTTACTAACGAACTCACTATGAATAAAAAAAAACACAAAAGTTATTTCACCTTATTTATTAACCTTTCGAGAATTGCAAACTTTATATATTTAATTTAATAACTAAGAGTGCTAGTATTTGAATTTAATACTTCACAATTTATTATTTTATTTAATACTTCACAATTTCGTATTGGATTTAGTAACTAGGAACGCTGTAACTGAACTCAGTACATATTTTGGACTGCAAGTAGTTTCAATCGACTTGTCCGGTGAGGCTTCATCTTCGAAAGAACTGATTATCTTATTTGCATGTTACTTTTATATCCTAATTGAACAAAGGAAAGTGCATAATCCATCGTGATCATCTTGGACCACCCAGATATGTCGACTCTCACAGATATTTAATTATTATGCTTCCGTCGCATATCAAAGGAATTCGGTGGCGATGTTATTTGTTGAATATTGATTGTTGCCTACAGCAGAACTTTGTTAAAGATAAGGTTCACAATAAATAAACACACCAGATAACGAGATTAATTAGATTTAATTTGATAATATTTCCTTTTCTTATTCACATGTTTGTCTCTTTAGAACAGAGATGGGCAGGCCTATGCCAAAGAATATCTACAATAAGAAGGGTCACTCTACTGCATATTTATGTGGGTACATTTTTGTCCAAAAAGAAAAAAGAAAACGCGTCATAAGCGGAAGCAGGTATATTCTATCATGCTGTCAAATGTGATTTAGAGAGAAAGAGTTCGAACTATCTCTTACTTGTTAAAATGTGGGGTGCTGTCTTCGATAGTGCTTTATTATATACAACCACCGCCTTATCCTATGCAAACGCAGCTCATGAACTTTCATTTTGTTTTTGTAATGTATGTAATTTTAAAGGCGAGCGGAACTTTAATCTGCGCGGGCTGAACTTTAAAGTTTCGCGCGCAGAACTTAAAGTTCTGTGTTGTTTACGAGCACTCATTGGTTGAAACGTGACGCCTACATTTCCTTTCCCTTTTCAAAAAGTGTAATTCACTTGCCATCTATTTCTATGACGCTTGCTGTACACAATCGCAACTCGAAACGTGTACAGACATTTGTGACCCTTCTTATTGTAGATATTCTTTGCCTATGCCCGCGGGCACTCCAGCTTTTAGAGCTTTGAAGATGTACACGAGCAGCTTTCAAGTCGAGAGCGCATCATTCGGCCGCCGGCCGTCATGCGAGCAGGACTATGTTTCTTTGCGCTTTGCTTTCAGGTACACTGTAAATTTCAAGTCAATTTGCCATGTGGCTTCACTTTTACATGGCAGGTGACGTCACCAAAATTAACAGTGTATAAAACGCAGGAGAGAGCTTTGAAAAGCTTTCACACAATCACATTTTGAGACTGTGGTTGCATGCCCATCCCTGCTTTAGAATCATTATTTCAAGTGACAGAATTCAGAGTGAGAAGTGACAGAAGATGACATCTGTCATGTACAATAGTTCTTAACGCCATCTTAAAGTGAATGTAAACAATCTTCAACATTATTTATGCTTAAATTGCATATGAAGGGGTTTTGATTGCAGGTTGATTAATTGGTGAGGAATTTATTGTTTATCTTAATTAGATAAAAGTTCAACAAAGCTGCACATCAGCATGATGTGTCTGCAATGCTGTAATTGCATATCAATGAAGTTTTATTATCTGATACCGTAGCTGGTATCGTAACTGTTATCAGTAGATATCTTATAACTGTTACGAACGCAAATGGCAGTACCTGGATAAGAATCAAACCTATGTGTACTGTAATTATTTACAATCAAATGGCTTTCCTCCCTCAATCTTGTTTATGAGATGAACAAAATATCAGGTTGATTGACTTTCAAAAACTCGTATAGTGAATATTTTCTAGATTGAGATAAGATGGAATTAACATTGAGAGATATAATTGTCAGGAGTGAATCAGGCTGTCTGGGGGAATTATTTCTCAGAGGAGTTCCCATTGTTAATTAGATTTGTAATATTCCACTACTTTACATTAAAACACAACTGCTTCCTTCGCTGTCTGCACATCGACTGACTCTTTATTCCCGATCACTCACAAGTCTCTTGTACAGTTCAACTCTTAAACACTACAAGATTAAAACAAAATTATAAATATAACGATTGCTTTTCAGATTTCGAACTGGCATTATTTAATATAACTGAAAAATTGTTTATTTTTTGAATTAGTATGCAAAAATCGAAATTGAAAAGATCTTCATGAATGAAATATGACCACTTTCGTGCTTATTGTTTTTTTCATCAGAAGATGAGAAGCCTATTAGCACAATCAGCATAAGATATATGATCCTCTCGAAAGCTTGAACCCCTATGAGAAGTTCTCTGAGTATTAGGAAATGTATATTTGATTACCTGTTTAGGCATCACTTTTACTTTTGTCAGTAAAGCCGTCTGATAAACAGGACAACCGCGACAGTGGGCTGTGTGGCCATCTTTAACATAATATTGACGCAGTAGGGCGGAGAATGAGATGCGTGCCACTGGGACACTCATGCGGATCATGTATTACCCTTGTGTATATAAATATTGTTACAAAAACGACGAATTTGAGTTTGTTCCTGCGATGTTGCAGCTCCGCAGCGACGTCCTCCCTAGGCGCTTTTTCTTCCTTTTCACTTTCACTGCACACTGGTCGACCGTGCACATCACAATTCTTGCTAAGTTAGTGTCCTAATATTCGCCGAAAATCACCGTGTGTTATTTTCACAAGACGACTAGTCAATTCACTAGATGCCTTAATTAGCAAAACTTTTCCAGGAAATTTACGCAAAACAAAAACTTTCAAAAAAAAAAACCTGCGCGTTCTCGATATTCGCGTCCGATCACTTTGAAAAGCATCACTTCACTCAGAACTCTGCAGTTCTGTTCGATTTTCATTGTTTTTCCGCTCACCGGATTCCTCATCACCCGCCCGAGGACGATACCGTAAGGCGGGCACAATGCACCAGTCCGAGTCCATCGACCTTGCCTAGAAATTGCATTTAAAATTGCGATTGCCTTGCAGTCGAAATATTTGTCAAGATCAAGGATAGTCACCAGCTCGAATAGAGATAACGATATCCATGCGGTATAAACAACTGTGGGGCGAATGCACCAGCCCGAACAATGACTTAAGCTGGTCGGTTGCGACAAGTTTGTAACAATATCTAGTGGTGGAAAGACAAGCACTTCGATAGTTACTTGTTTAATTGTAGAGGCGCTGTGATCGAAACTTTTTCTTAAAAGCTGAAAGCGAAAAAGTTATAACAGCTAAGTCTCATTCAGCAGCTTTCTAAAATCTGCTTTTTTGGAAGCTCGAGTACATACACATTCATATTCCATCAGTTGATCATATCCATATATCTGCAAGTTGATCAAGGAATGCATGCAATTGTTTTCTATGCTGGTGAGTGGTGCTAGCAAATCTGCTATTGTGATTAATGTGCTGTCACAGACAAGAAAATATTTTCTTGTCTGTGGTGCTGTTTGTAATTCGAATTTTATTTTTAAAATTTCAGAATAGTGGAGCACTTTTTGAATGAATGTCGTCGGGTGATATTTCGTCAGGAAGAAATACCTGCTCTTGCCTTCATTGAGTCACAAAGTAAGCAAATTTCTACTTTTCTTACGTGGCAAACCCCTCACAATATTCAAAATATTCCAAAATTTTTGGAATATTTATACACGATATGGCATATTGCATATTGACGAGTCACACGGTAGAAAGTATTCAATATTGCAGATTTCTTATAAATATGGAATATTTGCTATCGTCTGACTCCCAATTAAATGTAAAAAATATACAAAAACCTCAAGGAAACAACATACAAATACTGTACACAAATGAAGTATGTCATTTGTCTATGAAATACTTCATTTGACTGTGCAAACACATAGCACATAATATTCACTTGTTAAGGAGGAAGTATAAACGTTTCCAAGTGACCTTTGAGGTAGTTTGTCCACTCGTTTTTTTTTTTTTTTTTTTTTGGTTTTTGAGGTATCGCCGGTAGCCCTACTCCCCAAATTATATAACATAACATTTTTTTTTTAATTTTCTTATAAATATACAGTGATGGTACATACATATATAAGACATTATATGTATAACAAAATCAAGATCGCTAACTTTTATTTGTATAATTACAGGCCTTACAAAATTTTTAGCTTTTCTTGCCGTTTCATACTTTTCGAAGATAATGTTCGATTAATTTTTCTAGTATAAAATCTTATTAAAACTTCGATTATGAATCTTTTAATATCATAGACGTGGTGAGACGTGAGAGCATAGATAATCGCTTGAGGTTTCTGGAAAATTTGTTATTAAATATTCCCTAAGTTTTTCTTTTTGTCTTACGTGAAGAATTTGTTTTTCAAAGTAATTATTAGCCTTATTAATAAAATTTAGAAGTGATTTCGAAGGTAAACTTAGGTTGCCATACTTCGATTCCATATTTTGCATTTAATAAGCCCTATATTCTATTAAAATACAATTACTTTCTCCATCATGTGAGCTTATCAGACATTTAATGCATTCCGAACATTAACCGGCAAAATAGCAAATGGCATTCCCTCAAGAAATGCTAAAAGTTCATTCGTTTCCATTCCAGTACCGACTTCGTGCTCTGTTTCTGAGTCACTATTTTCGTTTTCATAGGGCTTTTGTGTAATATTTTCTATGTCTGTTTCTTCAAAATCTATTTTACCAATAAAATCATTAATGTCATCGTCCTCATGTTCTTTTTCACAGACTGCACCTGTACTTTCAGACAATAAATTTATATCTTCAGATATACTATATCCAGTTTCAGACGACGGAATGAAATCCTGGAAAGCGACTGGCCTAATATTTCTTGCCAGCCTTAGAGAGGAAGGATTGTGCTGATAATTGCCCTTATTTCGCCGCAATATCGAAATGCTATTCTCTATAAAGAGGTCTGTACTAAGCCGGTAGTTTACAACGTATTCCTGAGAACTTTTAATCTCTTCCCATAGTGACTACAATACATTCCATTTATTGTTTGAATCATCCCATCAAAACAATATGGTCTTTTCATCTTTCCTAAATGATGCCATTATTTTATCCATTCCCGAGAATTCTTAAAATTATTCAAAATTTCTTGTCCGGGACCTTCATTTGATATGGCATTTCTTTTAGGATTTCCTTGATATTTAATGACACTATTCAAATTATCAAATAAGTCATTAATTTTCCTAAAAACTTTAGCTGTAGATTGTGCAGTTTCTTTTTCTTCAGGACTAAAAATGTTGAGCGCTACACCTAATTCTATCGCGGTGCAAACATTTGCACTGAAAACTTGCACAGCTAACCCAACATTTAATTTGTTGAATGAGTCTGGTTTTATATGCTGCTCGGAGAGATTAAAACAAACTTTAACAGTATTATTTGATTCTAGTGCAAAAATAACTTTTAAAATATTGAACGAGATACGCTTATTGTCAATTAATATATCGGCTTTAAGTAAACAGTTTCTAAAACTTTTTATTAAGTGCGCTACATCAAATAATAAGGCGACCTTTATATTTTTTATTGGAATGCATGGAATTTCTGGAGTACTCCCCAATTTTTGATAGGCACTTCGATTATTTGCTCCTTGGTCGCATGATACAGCAACGATCTCAAAACCAATATTAAAACAGACATCTAAAGTCCTTAAAATAGTCGATGCTATTTCTCCACCATTTACCTTCCCAATATAAAATGAAGTACATATTTTGTTTCCAATTCAAATTCATATCATTCATTCGGATCATAATTAAAAATGTTGAAGATGCTATTTCTGAAAAACGTGCGCTCTGTCCTAACGCTTTAAAGCCGTATATAACATCTTCACGGCATTATATTCTAGTTCCATCTTAATAGCCATTTCGTCGAATAGCAATACACATCTCCTATTTAAAATTGTCAAATCCTGGCATTTGCTTTTTAGTAAATCTATTATACTAGCATTAATACCTGGTACAAAACTCAGTTTACTGTGCCATTTCATTAATGTTGAGACATGATGCATAGTGAAGCCATTACTTTGCATTTTCTTATAGCAAGATGGTGATGTATAATAAATTTTTTGAAATTTTTTTTTTTTCATTCTCAGTCCATTTACTGTTCATTTTGTGAAAAAGTTGACAGTTTACAAAAATTTGAACGGCGAAACTTTTATCTTTTAGTATATCTCTTACTACCGAACGTCTGCATCTTTATCCGTCTTCATCCGTTGTATTGGACTGCATTTCCTTTAAGGAATAATTGCAATATGGTTTATATACGGCAGGTTTCAAGTGTGATGAATAAACCACATTCATTACAAAGCAATGCATAAAAAACGCTGTCGCAAAAAAAATTTTTTGTAACATCCCCTTACTGAACACTAGAGCATGTTTTTGAGGATATTTACTATCAATATTAATTTAAAATATTAAATTTATTTAACATCTGAAGGTAGAAAGACCACTTTGTAATGTAGTAGGTATTCAAATTCTATTCACGTACAAAAATGACAACTAATTAGTAATTTCTTTGTACAGATTATATCTGAAGTGGGAGTTACTGTTAGACGATACCAAAAATCCTACATTTAGAAGCAATTTTAAAAATTTTCTATAGTATGACTTAGGGTTGGAACATCGGAAGATAAACATCGATGTTCGATATATCGATGTTGAAAAAATTAAAATATCGATGGTGCGATTTATCGGATGGTACAACATCGATGTTTTTCGATGTTTCGATCCAAATGAAATTTCGGAGATTTTTGTTGCTTTTTCAAAGCTAAAACCCAAGCACCATACGTCGAGTGAAAGTTGAAAGAAGTAGAATGGTATAACAAAGACATTAAATTACAGAAAAGAAAAAAGAGTGATTTAATTCCAAATTCTAGCTTACATTTTCAGAAATTAATATATGTGTATAATAGCAAAATTATATGTAATAGTTCTAACGATTCGACCCGTCTTTCCGGTAAAATGTCGGTAAATCCTCAAAACTGTTTATTTGTTAGAATGAAGGCTGACGCTAAAGCAATAAATTTTACCGCGTACTTGGGTATAATAAAGCGATTAAATAATGAGCTCAAGACTCAGGTACCAAACACTTACGTCGGCACCTTTGTCAATGAGAAAAACCGATTTTGTTACACTGTCGGTGACAAATTTTTCATAACTATTTTTGTATGGTAAAAGGACATGCAATCAAATGGTTTTTGTGTTTTATCTCGAAAACGAAGGAAGATACTCCAAAAATTCAAGAGAACAGAAAGTTGTATTTTTGCTTGCTTTATCTAAACAAAATATCATAATTAGAAAAAAGTCATTGGCGTTCACATTTTTTGTCAGTTATATTGCTTAAGGTGCCCTCACGTACGCCACTGAACTTAATAATCTTAGTCTAGTTAAGGTGAAATGAGCTCCTTATTACTGCAAACATGCAAAATTTCAAAAACATCGGGCAAAAGATATTTCAGATATTGTGAAAATACCGATATTTTAAAAAAAGTTTAACACCCTGTATCTTGGAAACCATGCATTTCCGGACATATGTTTATATGAACTGTTTTTCATGAAATGAACTCAGAAATCACCCACTTAAATATTGCTGTGTTGTTTTTAAACACCCTGTATACCTATAGTCCTATAACTATAAACTATATTGCAAAAAAATTAAAATACTTACTTTCTACATCAAAAGATAAAAAAAAATACTTTCGCTAAATTAAAATTACGCACTACAATTAATCTTACCAGTGGCTGATGAATTATTAGTAGAATTTCCACTATGTTGATTCTTAATATTGCTAATACCCGCTAGAAATTTATTTGTACTGTTGTTGTGGTCGGCTGTGTTGAAAGGCAAACGCCTGGCAGTCGACCATGATGTAGCTCAGTCGATTGAACCCTGGCGACAACGCCAAGGTCAGCTGAGACTCATCATTGGCAGCACTAGTCGCCTGCATGGACACGCGCATGCGCCCAATGCATGCCTTCTAGAAAGAAAGAAAAAGAACCGGCTTCGCTAATAGTGAGAGCAGTGGAAAAGAATTTTTTTATAGTAGCGAGACATATTCGTTTAGCCCAGTGTGTTGAGGATTTGGCCTTAAATCTGGGACTACAGCGCAGTAGAAAGAACACAACGAAAATGTACGCGTCGATCGGGTAACTTATCTATTCAACACACATCTCATCTGGCATGCGCATCTCTCAGTTCCTCATCAGCAGCGACGAAGGGAAGTTCTGGAAAAGTAAACAATAAAGTTTGTCTGTGGAAAGCATTAGTTTTTTTTTTCACCCGCATTCTTTCAAAAACACAGTGCGAAAATCACTTTTTCTATACGTGGCGTGAACAAAAAAAAAAAAAAAAAAACAGCATGTGATGATTTCCGTCTTCTGTGTGTCTCAAGCCTACAAGCCTGTCTCAACCTGGAATTTGTTCATCTTTTTGCGGTCTAAAGACGCGAACTTCTTAAAAAAGTGCATTCAAAATATTCTATTCCGACAAGCAAAATCAAAAGTCTAATTGCAAGTGGAAAATCGCCGAAAATCGAAACCAATGAACTATTGACAATTGTTGTTGTTGGTATTGTGGTGTTACATTTGGGCGACGAATAGTACCTTGGTTCCCGTGAATCCAATCAGCCAGACCCATAGGATAGCTACGTGGGGACAACTGACCCCCCCCCCCCCCCTCCCCACCCTCCCTCGCTTCCGGTTACAGGCCAACGACCCCGAGGGCATCAACTCCAACCGAGCGTGACGAGGAGTAGGACCAGGACCCCGGCAAGTCCCCTTCAGTTAAACTTTTTATTTCTTCTATGCTTAATTTTTTTGGTTTTAGTTGTAAGTTCTTTTAGGCAGTGAATTCAGTTCTCGACAGTGTAAAATCATTAGTCGTTAATGTAGTTTTTTTTTACGTTAAGTTCCTTTTTGGTTGTTGCTAATTGCGATTTTTTTCTCGTAAGTTCTTTGGAAGTTCATTTTTACCGTATAAGGTTGTTTCATTGGATAAGTGTAAAATCTTTTGTAAGGGAGAGAAAGCCCCTTCCGCGCTTCGGTAGCCCGTGAAAAGGGTCGAACCCAAATCTTTAGTGCTAGACGAAAAAGTAATTGGAAGTTCAGAGAATGAAATGTGGCCACAGTTCTCCCCTCTGCATACCTGAAGCAAATTAATTGCCTTTTTTTCTTGAGTTTTTGCGCGTGCGCTGAAATCCGGGCCTCCTCACCCCAGTTTTATAGTTTTTTGTCATTGAATTGTTCGGCAAATTAGGGCCGTTTCCATTTAAGTTTGAGTAGGAAAATGAGTGAACTTACTCCTGAATATAATTAAATAATAAAGAGATGATTTATATGGGTTAAAATAATCCTCGAGTCTTTCTCTCTCGCCACCTCGTTCCCCGTTTGTTTTTCTCTCTGCGCATGAGCGCTTAACTTTTTTGCTTTTCAGCGGGTTGACACCGACCAAGGATTCCCTTCCAAAAATGGGCAAGAAAGGGAATAGAGGGAGGATAGAGGGCTGCCCAAGGGGATAACTCCATCTGATCCCCCCTCAGCACAGGTAGGTTCGGTCATGTCTCTCCACCGTACCGTCGTTTGCCCCTTTTACCCTTTGCGATTTTTGTCGTTCCCTTCGCGCGAGAATTTCGTTGCGCTAGATGAAGCCTGGAGACGGCGAGGGTGTTTTGGCTACCACCCCCCCCCCCCCCCCCCCCTCCCCCCACACACACACTACCGCGATGCTAGCCGAACAAACTCGCGCCTTCTACTGCTGTCTTCGGGGGAAGTATTTTAGCCGGGTACTTCCTGGCAACAGCCGCTTCATCGAGGCTCATTTCTGTCGGATGAATGGATCATCCTGCAGGAATCAGCCTCTGCCTGCATATTTGCAGGCACCAACTTTTATTTCGCAACATAAAGTGGCGCCCAACGAGGTGTCCGAATGTTGTGATAAAGGAATCCGCAACACTGTCTTGTAGAATTTTAGACATTGTAGCAGCTAGCTTTTCTTCTAATTCCTCTTCTTTTTTCTGAAATAGTTCGAACTCATAATCAATGAGCTTTTTTTTTATTTTCGAAGAAGTCTTTACATATTTAGAGTTTCTTGATTTTTCCGAATTGCTGTCCCCAACTTTTCACTGCGTTTAGCATATGCCCCTCTTCCACTTGTTGAAGGCTTCACTGCCTTCCTCTTTGGTTCTTCTGCAAATAGTAATACTAGTCAAATTAAATAAAATTGCTACCATTTTCAGTTGACCCTGATGATGTAGAGGGATGTCGTTCTTTGGAAGAGAACAAAGCAGGAGAGCTGTAAATTTGGGTGGATTCGTCAGGCGTTTCTTCATTTAAATCTAAAACATGGTATTAGAAAAAGTTATCGACTAAATACCTCTGGACCTGTCTACGCCACTATTGATGACATTTGCACTTGGTCTTGAGCCCAACATCCTATCCAATTCCTCGTAATATGCGCATATTTGTCGATCACTACCACTTTTGTTATTATTCTTTTTGGTCTGAATATATTGTTTTTTTAAATTTTTCCAGCGCGTTTCTATTTGTTTATCTGTTTTTACGAAAAATCCGCGCTTGAACATTTCGTTTTCGATTTTTTTTTTAAATATTTCACTATTCCGGTACACTTTTCCATCAAAAAGTTTGGTAGCATTGATTTGCTCCGTAATACTAAGCATTTCTACTGTCTCTTCGTGCTCCCACACATTCCGCTTAGACATTTTTCCACGTTAAATAAAACTTTTCACTATATTTTATATACGTCTTAAGTTTTCACATAACCTAAAACCGGTGTAGTTATAAACAAACTATCGAACTGTCAACTCGCCTACTCAACCCGCGTTTACATGCATTTTAACTCGACTCCTCGACTCGACCCAGGCAGCAAAGCTGAGTCGAGTCGAGTTCAACCCGGTTTGGACTCGACTCGCGTTTAGATGGAGTCGAACCTGGGTTCAACCCAGGTTCAACCCTGTATGTAAACGTAGTATATGATATCGCTTTCTTCTCCATCACTTAACACCCTGTGAAGGTGTGTGCAGGCTTCCTTTAACTCCGGCGTATCCAATGTCGACAGACTTCCAATATTATAAAGAAAATTGAAACTCTTGCTGTTGTTCTCCATGAGTTCAAACCTCTCTTTAACCGAGGATATTGCAGTATCAAGTACGACAAAGTAAAAATTAATTATAAATGATGTACTTCCAGCTTGAACAGGTAGGTCTTCACTCCCATAGGAGAATTGCCTTTTTATTTTCCTTGGACGAATTTGAGTTTCCTTTTCAAATTCATCAGCGGCACCGATTTTTTCTGCAAGTTCTTTTGCAACTGTGATGATGTTATTGAGCCCCTAATCAGATCTCATCTTTTCCAGATATATCTCTAGCTTTTAACAAGATCCATTGAGGTTTGGATATCAACATTAGCTTTTTGCAGAGTCTTACTTAGCATATTTATTTTAACAAGAATTTCATACCAAGTTACTACAGAACACAAAAACTTAAGACTTTGCAATTTTTTTGCGATGGCTAAAGCGGTATTCCTGCCAAATGCATCGATTCTCCTGTCTTGAGAGGCTAATAATAATATCTAAGAGCCACTACCGCTGCGCAATCCTACTCTCCCAGGGAGTATTGCTGAGAGGCTTGACCGAAGGGTTGAAGCGTGTTTCACCAAACTACTCCACCACAGGTTGAACTTGAAAAGAAGTTATAAATTTCTTGAATGACGCAAAAACAGTCTACTACAAGAGGGCAAGCCAGAGCAGCATCGTTTACCACTACATTAAGCGAGTGGTTTCCACATGGTACAAAAATGCCTGAGAACTCAAATAAACAATTCTTTTTTGAACTCCAGCATGCTTTCCTTTCATGTTGGAGCCATTATCATATCTCTGGCCTCTCATGTTCTTTAAAGGGATGTTCCGTATTGATAGCTCGTTGAGTAAAATTTCTCTGAGGCCTTCCCCTGTAGAATCTGTGATAGCTACGAAACCCAAAAAGTGCTCTTTAATGGACACTTCCTCATTTTCCACTGACAACAAGTCAAGTGTCCGGAAACTTGCCCTAGAAAAAATTCTTGTGGCTAGGGAGACTTCGAACCAGGATGTGGGACAGGTCCGCGTCTTTGCTGTTCCCCCCCTTAATTTTAAGGCCAGGAACTACACTGAGATGATAGACTGGACTCAGTGTACAGTTACATCTCCCCCTGTTCTGTCTAAAGTCAGCAACCAAGAGCTAAGAGAGCGCATCGACTTTCCTCAGGAGTGGAGTTTCTCTGCCATTCCCTGCCACACTCAAGGTGTGGAACGTGTAGTGAAGTTGGTCACGGAGGCATCGGGCAAGGTGTGTGGTCAGAAGAGTCGAGATGGGTACATCCGGTCTGTCCATCTTTCTAGGACAAATGTTCCGGTTTTCGATACAAAAGAACAATTTTAGATTTGAATATTTTCGTTTTTTAAGCCGTATATGATTGGTTGGTTGGGTAGGGTTAGGGAGGAACCCGAGATGCATCCACCTCCACGTGGTGGGTTCTGGGTCTCTCATTAATGATAGTGTGGGCTAAGAGCTGCATAACGTTGATTTAAAAGCAATATCCTTTCGTGGGACGCATTGCTATCGTAAAGCCGAAACTGGACGTTTTCGTCGAATTTACGCTTCATCGCCCTTCTTTCCCCTGCCCCTTCACTATTCGAAATATTCAATTATGTGTTTAGTGAGTTGAACTTTGGGGTAAATTAACTAAAAATAATATTTTTAAGGCACCAAGAGTTAAAAAAATCGATAATTTTTACAGTTAATTTTTTTTAATTTTTTGGGTAAATTTCGAAAATTCAAACGAATATGGGAACCTCAAGATATTATCCGATCGGATTAAAATTTTGCATGCTTACTACTGAAGGTCATGAACAACTTTTCCGCACTAGAGCGTTTTCGATTTCGAAAAAAACTTTTTTTCGCTCCACCCTAGTAT
>CAUJAV010000100.1:0-25904 GCA_963082835.1 Leptogaster cylindrica | reverse complement strand
TCAATAGAAAGAAAGTTATAGCCATTTAATGATCTTTTTCTTAAAAATTTTTCCCTATTTTTAATTATATAATTTTCATTTTCAATTTTACGGTAAGAAGTATTTAGACCAATATTATAGACAATTTAATTCTCTACACAAAGAGTCTAAAAAATTGTTCGTGAGACTAACGGTTCTCAAGATATCGCGGAAAAACTTTTGCACCCCTTTTTTCAAAATGGCCGCCAAATGGGGGGGAGGTCAACCCCGAAAACCGAGATTTAGGTTTACACTGACCCCCCCCCCCCCCTACACATCCTAAAAAAAAAATTTTGTCCTACCCAAAATGCAAGGTTCGGTCAAAATTTTGTAACATTTCAATGGACTAAATGAACCACCGCAGCTCAGCGACATAAAAATGTGCATTCTCATCTGAGCAGTCGGGCGAAGTAGACGTGCATAGGACGATGCAAAGTGAGAGAAGATAAAATATAGAAAAAAGGTGAAAAATTAGGAAAAAAAAGTGAAATTAGAAGAATCTAATACAGTAAAGGAAAGTATGATATATAAATCAAGCACTATAATTGCGTGAACAGTGAAAAATCAAGGTAAAACTATTAACAAAAAAGTGACAGGAATAAAGTGACGTGCGGCGTCACGAGAGTGAGAAGAGGCCAAAAAAAAATAATGTTGACAAAAGAGACAATAAAAATAACATAATGAAAAATAATACAAAAAAACAAATTTTGAAAAGACAAAGGGAACAAGAAAATAAACAAGTATATCAAAAAAAATTCATTATTTCAAAAGGTTTAAATGAATATCAAAGCACAAGTGAAAATATTATGACGGATGAGAGCAACAGATTTGGGTTGCTGTCTCAGAACGAAATGGATTTAGTAACTAGTCCAGACAACAACCAGGAAAGAACAAATGATGAGGTGGCGTTGCTACAAGAAATTTATCAAAATAACAAGAAGGAAGAAAGCAAGAAAGGAAAGAAGAAAGAAGATAATGGAGTGGATGCCATAATTGACAGCGCAGGCAGGAATAAAATCAACGAGGTAAATTCAGACAATAATAATAAGACAAAAAAGGCAAAAATACCACCAATAATTATAATAAATCAAAAAATCAATGACACAATCAAAATAATGCGTAACGTAATCAAAACTAATGACTTTCAAATAAAAAACATTAATAACTTCAAACATATTCTGAAAGTACAAAATCTAGAAACATTCATAAAAGCAAAGAACTGCCTCAAAGAGGTAGGGGCAAAATATTTTACATTTGCAACAAAAGCTGAAAAACTACAAACAATTCTAATTAAGGGAATTGATCCAGATACGGATAATAATGAATTAATAGAGGAATTAAATTCTATTCCTAACCTTGAAATTAAATTCATCTCAGCAAAAAAATTTACAACAAAAATGTCAATAGAAAAACAAAAGAAATTACCTATATTCTTAATACAAATGTCAGCAGAAAGCAAAATAGATAACTTACGAAAAATAAAATATATAAACTATCAAGCCATTAAATGGGAAAAAAAAAAAAAAAAAAAATAACAATTCAATGCAAAAGATGTCAAAGGCTAGGGCACACTGCCAGTAATTGTCAGTTGGACTATAGATGTGTAAAGTGCAACAATGAGCACGAACCGGGGAAATGTCAAATCATAATCAATGAACAAACAAAGAAAAGTGATCTATTTTGCATTCTGTGCAAACAATATGGACATCCAGCTTCATACAGGGGATGCAAAAGACAGAAAGAATTAATAAATAAAATAAAAGAAAAAAAGGAGCAAATAAAAGAAAAAAATAATAAAATAAATACGATCAAAACACAATCATTTGTAAACCCAAATGTGACATTTGCACAAGCTATGAAAGAAAATAATAATACGGAAAATAATAATACATCAGAAATAGGAGAAATAAAAATGTTGCTAATACAAATGCAAAAACTAATTCAAAATCAGGTTCAAAGAATTGATAAATTATATGAAATGATTGATTTTGTTAACATAGAATAAAAATGATAGAAACAATAAAAACAAAACAATTAGTGATATTACAAATAAATGTAAATTCAATAATTTCCAATAAAAAAAGAAATGAATTACTCGAGGTTCTAGAAAAAGAAAATCCAGACATAGCTTTGATCTGTGAAACAAAATTAAACATAAAACATAGAATTAATTTTAAAAACTACAATATTATCAGACAAGATAGAAAGGATGCAAAACAGGGAGGGGGAACAGCAATTTTAATAAAAAAACAAATGAGTTTTATAGAAAAAAAAATACAATAATTAGTAAGTTCTCAGAAATAGAAACATGCATTATTGAAATAAAAATTAAACAAGACAATACAAACAAGAAACTATTCATAATTTCAGCGTATGGAAAAAATAAAGGGGATAATAACAAATTTATTGATGAAATAGAAAAACTATGGGATATTCTAAATTTGAGTAATCCAAATAACAATTTTGTTTTAGCGGGGGACTTAAATGCAAAACATAAATATTGGGGAAATTCAGTAAATAATACAAAAGGGATTAAAATATATGAATGGCTGAAAAAAGCGGAAATTACATATCGAGCTACTCTTTTATCCACAGAAGTGCCTTCCTTTCCGAGGGGTAATTCGTTTCTAGACGTAGTCATAATGGACAAAAGATTAAAAACAGATAACATAACGTGCAATAGCATAGAAAACAGAAATGTTATAAAAACAATAGAATTTGACAGTGATCATGGTGCGTTGAAATATGTCATAAGCACAAATAATGAATTCGAAATACTGAAACTAAATATACCGTCGAAACTAAATTTTAAAAAAACCAATTTTAAAAAATTCCAAAAATATATTCATAATACAATAATACAAAATGAAGAAGAATTAATCCTAAAAAATAACATAAACATGAACAAAGGACAAATAGATGAACAAATAACAAAATACAATAACATTATAAACACAGCAATCAAAATAGCAGTGCCTGAGTTTAAAAAATTCAACTCAATGGAATGTTACATGAATAACAGAATAAAAAAACTTCAAAAACACAAGAGTAAAATATTAACGTTAATAAAAAATATATATAGACAATTTGAAAACAATTACAATAACATTCAAATCTTAAAGGCACAGCTTAAAATAACAAATCAACTCATTAAAGAAAACTTCAAAATAGAAATAAATAAGGTTTGGAACAATAAAATAAAAGCAATAGCAAATAACAATAATATGTACGAAGAAATAAATAAAATATTCAGATACAAAGATAATAAAAACTATAAATTGGATACACTAATAATTAAAGAAGATCAAAAATACATACTAAATGAAACAAGAATAATTCAAAATGATCTACAAAAGGATCCAGACAACAACATCCTAATAGAAAACGACTTGGATAAATTAAAAATAATGGGAAGAAATATCATGAACAATTTTATGGAAAATATTACAATAGAACCAAACAGAGACACAAGAAACACGGAAAGAGAAGTAATAGAAAGCATAAATAAATTCACAGACGAAATGACAGACGATCAGCAGAACAATAGAAATAAAATAATAGATTTCACAAGAGAACAAACAACAAACCCAGTATATAAGAAACATTTTACGAATGAAGAAGAAGTGGCAGAAATATTTAAAAATCTAAATAATAAAAAATCAGCAGGTACAGACGAAATACCTAACTTTATGTTAAAAAAAAATACCAAACATATTAATAAGACAATATACAACACTTTTTAATAATATGTTAAATATTCAATACTTTCCAGACAGCTGGAAAAAAGCAATAGTAATACCATTAAAAAAAGGAAACAAAGACACATCTAATATTAATAACTATAGAACAATCAATTTATTACCAAATATAAGCAAAGTGTTTGAAATGGTCATAAACAAAAAAATCCAAGAAAAATGCAAAAAATTAAACATAATACCAGAATCACAATTCGGATTTAGAAAAGGACACTCAACGGTACATGCAATTAACAAATTAACATCAGACATAAGCTGGAACTTTAATAAAGATCAAGCAACTGGAGCTATTCTAATAGACTATGAAAAAGCGTTTGATAGTGTATGGACAAACGGACTAATTTATAAAATAATTCAAGCAAAATTTGATAAATACACAATAAGAATAATATATAATATGATAACAAAAAAAACATTTCAAATAAAACACGGTGATAACAAATTGGAGGAAATCTTTAATATAAATAATGGTTTACAACAAGGCACAATAAATGCACCAATTCTCTTCAACTTATTCACAGCAGATATAACTAACAATAGCAAATACAGAAATGAAAACAGAGACATAAACATAATAACATTCGCAGATGACATAATAATATACAGATCAGATAAAGATATAAAAAAAATAAACAAGAAACTGCAAGACGATTTCAATTATATAACAGAGTATTGCAAAATATGGAAAATTAAAATAAACACGGATAAATGTGAGGAAATAATATTCAGAAAACCACTAAATTTATTAAGTAAAAAAATAAGAAGAGAAATAAAGGAATTTAAAATAAAAAACAAAGATAACAACATACAAATAAAACATAAAGATCAAGTCAAATACCTAGGAGTAATTTTGGACGAAAAATTAAACAACACAACACATGTAAATAATCAATTGGAAAAAGCAAGAAAAAGTTTTAAAATAATAAGTAGATTATTTTTTTCAAAACATTTGAACTCAAAAGTTAAAATAATTACCTACCAATCATTGGTAAGACCAATACTTACTTACGCCAGTACTATATGGTGGAACATAAGTCCAAGCTATATGGAGAGACTCAGGGTGTTTGAAAGACATTGCATTAGAGCATGCACAGGAATATACAGGAATCAAGAAGACCCAGAAAAAAAACACGTTTCTAATAAAAAATTATATAACAAAGCAAAAATAATTAGAATCGATAACTACATAATAAAAAATATAAGAAATCATTATTTAAGAGCATCAAACATGGAGGACAATGCTCTGGTAAAGGGTCCAACGGTGATACAAAATGAATATATGAACCTTGCAATAGAATCGAATTACCCCCCGCCGGAGGCATTTATAAAATTAGACAGTGAAAATAAAATACAAGATAAATGGGGAGTGCCAATAATATACCATTGGTATAGAAGGGCGCAAAACAAAACTATTGAAATTCCAGCAAATATAGACTCGAAAAGTATATCTGATAAATGGAGATTTGAGATGTCAATTTCAGAAAAAGACAAAAATTATTCTAAAAAGATTAGAAAGAAATACTGGTGGATACCAGAATAAAATAAAGAAAAAAAAAAAGAAAAAAAAACAGGATATAACTATATATATATATATATATATATATAAAAACAAAATTATTGAAATTAAGAAATGAACAAACTCTTGTTACAAAACAATGCAAAGTAATAAAATATAAAATCAGATCATATCATTCCTGAAAATAAAATCAAAATAGGCTAAGGTAGGTTAAGGTAGGATTAAGTGTTATATAGTAGTAGATAGTTCTCAAATAAAGAAAAGACAACATGAGTTTTGGCTCCTTTTTTCTCATATAAAAATAAAAATAAAAAAAATAAATAAATAAAAAAATATTTATAAACAAAACAGAAATAAAAGAAAATAATCAAAAAGAAATCAAGAAATATAAGATAAAAATGTAATATAGAGAAGCAAATAATTGCTCAGTATATTAAAATAAGAAATGTAAAATGTCATACTATTAGTTTATTATAGTAAATAAGAGTTAATAGATAAAGAAAAATTTTGTAATATTGGAGTATAATAAACAATTTTTAAACTGTAAAAAAACTGTAACATAAAAATGTGCGCCGGCAGTAAGCAGTCTTCTTCTTGGCAAATGTTAATTTTGCCTTGAAATTGACTGAAATGCGTATGCAATTACAGTAATACTTGATTAACAATTATGCTCTAATTGCAATGATTTTGACAATAAACATATTATTTTTTTTTTTAAAACATCTCTTCCTATGCTATGTAAAAAAAATTCATGAAAATTTATGTAGTAGAAATTGGTTAAAAACTCCAATATTTGTTCCGAGTAGTGAAACAGAGAAACAGAGAAACAGAGAAACCGAAAACGAAGTTAAATAAAACCTTGTAAAAATTGGCCGAGCGAAGTGCCGCTGAAAATCACTTAGCCAAGTTTTTCCAGGATAAACGACAGGAGTTCTACACCGATGGAATTATGAAGCTACCCGAAAAATGGCAAAAGGTCATAGATAATAATGGTCAATATGTAATTGATTAAATTTGATTTTCAATAAATAAAACTGTTGTTCAAAATAGTACCAAAAACCCGCGGAGACTTTTTATATGACCCATTATTTTATTTTCAGATACTTTCATCAAATGTTCTTCCTCAAGGTCATACTTCTTTGAGACTTGGACTTCAATGAGTGGAACAATCAAAGAAAAGCATCAAGAAGTATTGGCGGTTTTCATAAATAGGTTAGAAAACTATAAGCACGTAGATGTTAAGGCCTTAGATAAACGTGTTTATAATTTGTGTAAAAGTCTAAATGATTTTTGGAAAATAGTACATAGAACTAGAGCTAAGTTTTTAGATAAGTATAGGGATTGGTTAAAGGAGGTAGAATGTTTTGAATTAGAAAGACATGATGTCCAAATAGTAAATATTCAACCGAGCACGTTACGTGATTTAGGGCGGCCTAAGAAAAATTTTTGCGAACTTTTTGTCAGGTCAAAGCGTAGGCGAATAGCAAGATGATCCCTGGTAGGTAGATCAGTCTGCTGTGAATGCATTACACGAATCTTCTGATTTATCTAATACTACTTTAAAAAGCAACATTAGCGCAGATGAGGTTTTATCAATTTTTTGTAGAAGCTAAGCTAACTAAGCATCACTATGTGTTGTTTAAAAATTTTATTAATAGTAAAACAGACAGTACTATCTTACCATCCCACCCGAGTATTTTAAAAGCAAAAAAAAAGTTACCCTGATAATATTTCAGTCTCTGAATCAACAACGGAAGTCGAACTATAAAATTTTTTAAATCATATAGTTTCGCGGATTCTGGAGTTGCAAGAAAACATGTTAGATAGTTTGCCCGTAGATTCAACAAATAATTTAATATTAATCGGGCAGTGGGGATTCGATGGTAGTACGGGTCATAGCGAGTATAAACAGTCCTTTACGAATTCAAATATAGATGATAGCAGCTTGTTTGTTACCTCATACGTTCCCCAGCAATTAGTCACTTATTTAGATTCCGACAGTTCCAAAATTTTAGGGAAAAACCCACGCCGCTCTTCTACTAGATATTGAAGACCTATTCGTTTTCGGTTTGTAAAAGAAAGTTCTATAAAATCTTTAGAAGAAGCGTCTTATTTCAAAGAAAAAAATGAGAATCTATACCCTACAATGTTTAAAGTTAAGATCGCGTTTTTTCGATTCAACATTCCTTACCGCTGACTATGGTCGATGTTAAAGTATGTAGTGCCTTAAGTGAAACGTCAAGCGCTAGGTGCTATATATGTATGTAATGCTTCTCCAAAAGAGATGAACAATATAGCTCTTTGTTTGCAATGCGTGGAAAGTAGATTCGATTTTGGTTATCGCCTTAACATTCTTGGATCCGTTTCTTTGAATATTTTATTCATCTCTCATATAGTTCTCAAATTAAAAAATGGCGGGTTAGGTCAGTTGATGATAAACAATTGTTTGCAGATCGAAAATTATACATCAAAAGTCAGTTTAGGTCTAGATTAGGTTTAATTATAGACAAACCACGAAGTGGCGGAAGTGGGACATCTAACGACGGAAATACCGCGCGGACTTTTTTTTATGAATTCTGCTGTATCAGTTGAAATTACTGGCATAAATGAAGATTTAATTGATCGCTGCTCAATCATTTTACAAGCTTTATCATCAGGATAAATCATTAGATACCGCAAGCCTCTTGATTCAGGAATATCCATGGTAGAATCTTCAAAATTCCTTGTGCAAAATTGTTGGCGGCCAAAGCATATTTTTTATTATATGCCGTTAGAAAGTTGTAGAGCATTAAATTTCGTTTAATTTGACTGGTCAAACGTATGTTTTGAGTGCATAGGTACCGATATACGTGCCTTTGAAAAAGGGGTAACTTTCTCAAATTAGCAAAAAAGGGCCAAAATTTTTGGGTTTTTTGTATATTTCTTCCAATCCACTATATTTAACACGAGTTCATGAGTCATGACCTCTCTCATATATTTGGTAACCCCCCTCCCCGAAATTATTGATTCTATACTTTTTTAATTCGAATCGATTTCGGAAGATTTGCTTTTTTTCTTCCAAGACGGAGAAGTAGTACTTGTTAAATCAAAAGGATTATCTACGATTCTGGATCCCAGCGTCAAAAGGAAGGAAGTCACTCATAAAACATTTCTGAAATCGGCGTTGAATGGGCCACGTCAGGTGACAGTCCACGTAGCATGCAGAAAATCGTACACTAACTAGAAGATGATTCAGGCAGCACTCCGCCGTCGTAGCGCGGGTACTTCAACTGACTCCCGACTCACTGGATCGTGAGGTCTCCAATTTGATAACGACCATAAGTGTTTATTATGTGATGAATTAATCAATGGCATTAGGTATGCCACCTTAGTGTCGACCATAACCGTGCAAAATTTTTTGACAAATGGCAATTCTTGTCGGACTAATGATAAAAACCTGTTTTCTTGTGGGACACTGTTTCATTTGGACAGAAATCGCACTAACCTATTGGGTAATTTTTTGTCCTACAGTTAGTAATGAGAAAAATGGTCTTGTGGTATTAACAACTTTTGAGGGTAGGACCGGGATAACGTACCACGCAATTTGTAGGAATGTGACTGTTAAATTATTCAATTCAGATAATTATCTTGAGATTTAACAAAAAAAAAAAAACCAGTTAGAAATCAATTTTTTAGAATCATCAAATCAACATAATATTTCCATGATACCCCTACGCTACCATAATCAAAAGTTTTTGTAAAAGAAATGAAGGTACTCACGGAAAATTAGCGTGATAGTGATCAATTGCAAAAATAGACCCTGGATCCTGGACTAAAAATTTTTTTGAAGTCGGTTCAATTTTTTTTTAAAAAAGTTTTATTTTTTCTCTTTTCAACGTACAAACGTACAAATGAGCATAACTGTGACTAAATTGGAGTTCTTCGGAATGATATAAAGAAAATTGTAGAAATCAATTAAGCTCTTTATAACCTTTAAAGTACAATGGACTCGCAGAAGCGATCCAAATTTCCAAATTAAGGCAGCATGCAACGTCGCCTTCGTCTCGTCTTTTCCTATTATGCGTATCACAGTTCTTTAATCTTCATTAAATAAATAAAAAAAAACCCGTTGTTAGAGATTTTTGTAGTTTTTCTGCAGAATTGGTGGGCGAAGTATAACTTGTGATATAATGGACCCTGAATCGAATAAAAAAAGAATTATGCAAATCGGTTAAGCTGTTTGGAACTTACGTATGCTACAAAAAAAAACGCGTTGAACTTATTAGTAACACGGTACCACCGCGAAGCTTTCTTAAATCAAATAAAAAAAGAATTATGAAAATCGGGTAAGCCTTTTAGAAGTTATGCAGGAACAAACATCTAAAAAAAAATCGCCGTCGAACTTATAACCTTCTCCTTTTTGAAATCGGTTAAACAATAAAGTAAGAAAAACTAAAACCCCACTACGGCTTTAACTGCCCATTCAAAAGATATAAACAAGACTTAGTAACTGCTAATTAAACCTTTATTAGTAAAAACGCCGCCGTAGTTACACTACATTGATAATTTTAATTATCTGAATTAAGATAAAACGTGTGAAATTCCTAGGTTTTTGGCAAAAAAAAGTTACCAATGTTATACCATTTTGGAAAGTGCATGACACAGGCTAGTTTTTAAGATCATTTGCTGATTTAGTTTGGTACATCTGATCGTGACGTATCATTTTTGGTACACCCTGCACGGAGAGAAATCTCTGTTTTTACTTTAAATGTTTTAAGCATTTGCAAAAGCATTTGAAAAAAAACATTCAAATCTAATAATTTTACATTTTGTTGAAAAAACTGAGCATTTAAAATAAGGTTTTTAAACATTTTATGACATTTGAAATAAACATTTGATTCAAATGTCATAACTTCAAATAACGTTACATTTGTCACAAATGTAACAAGCATTCACTTCAAAACCCCTATGCATTTCTGTTTAACCGATTTTTCAACCAAATGTTCACATACATTCAGTCCAAATGTCTATGCATTTATACCAAATGTTCACGCCTTTGATTTTGTAGATTTTTCTGATCAAATATCTCATACATTTAAATCAAATATCTTGTCGTTTGCCCCCAATGTATGTGTACGACTTTGTTTTTTTAGCGGTTATTACAATATAATATTTCGGATAATACCAAGTGGTAACACATTTTCTGGTGCTCCATGCATATCTAATAGGTCTGTTCGCGTACTCTCAGGAATTATAATGCATTGTAATGCATTTGCAGGAAGTCGTTCGCGTACTCACATTTTCCTGAAAATTTTGCCTACGTCACAACTTCCCCTCTTTAAGGAACTTGCAGGCAGTATTTCTGCCTTCGTTTTCCTCATTTTGCAGAAGAAGACACTTTGACACCACGATTTGAAGTGACAGTTGAGTTCAGTTGTTTGGTGTTAAATTTAAATTGAAATGGCGGTCAATATAACTATTCAATGCTCTCCGAAGAGTGCGCAAAATTTGCGAGAAAGTAATTTTATATATAATTGTATACATAAATTTTTATTAAACATGTTTTATTCTTTAATAGATCCAGATGTCATGAGCAGATGGCTCGACCAGGCCCAATTGGAGGCAGGAAATGATATGGACAAAAATGAAGGTATTAGTATGATCTATTTTGTTTTATATTTACTAATTCTAACTTTTTCAGATGAATTCGATAATGGACTTGATCAAATGATGGAAATGCAAGAGGAATATCTAACCGAGGTAGAAGATAATCAAGGTTTGCGACAGTTGAGATCTCCTTTGCTTTGCAATTAATTATTATATTATAATAGATGAATATGGAGACAACATAAAATCTCGCTGGTTGGACGCTCCTGTCAAATTACTTCTGGCATTGGTGGAAGAAATTAGGCCAAAAGTTGGCAAAAGCCTTAAATTGAAAAATAAGGCAAAAATGTGGGCAGCTGTATAATAGGAATTGGGTGCCAAAGGGTACCACTTCACAAAGAAACAGATCGAAAACAAAATTGGATCACTAGAGCGAACATATAAAAAGGCTAAGTGCCACAACAAGCAAACGGGGAGGAATAGAATGTCGTGCCCATATGAAACGTAAATAAAGGGTTAATATCTAATATATGTTTGAAAATTGTTTTCACATCTTTGCAGAGAATTAACTGATATATTGGGGAATCGACCAGCGGTCTTTCCGGAATATCTGCTCGGAACTAAGACGTCACAAATTGTTCAGCATGAACATGATGTGGCTTCGACATCTTTCTCTGGACCGTCTCCCGAGTGCCATGCTCCTCCTCCCGATCCTCAATCAGGCAGGTCCAGTTCCAGTAAGTGTGATTTCTTTTTCTTTAATTATACCTATTTGAACAATAATTTATTTTATATCAGGAAACAGTTCTGTTCGAGGTGCTTCAATTTGGACTCCTGCGAGGTCGTCCAAAAGGAGTGCTACCTCCAGAAATACCATTTTATCGGAAATGCTTCAGGAGCAGCGGGAACATAATGCCGAGGTTGTAGAAATCCTCAAGAACAGCCAAAAAATAAAAATTGAAAGAAATGAAATTTTAAAGAAAATCTTAGAAAAACTATGAAATATTGCGTTTTCTTTTATCATTATTTAATTACGTTACATTTATGTTTACTTATATGTTTACTTATGAACTACGTATTACGATTTAACCATAGTTGCTCGCAAACAGAGTTTCGAACAAGTTTGGCACTTCCAGCAGGTTGTGTCTCACACGATTCTGATAACATCTCATCGTCCGTTTCTAAATTGAAATTGAAATCTGTTTCGCTCGCTAAGTTATGCAAAACGCAACATGCCCGCACAAAATGGCACAATTTCTCCATACCCTTCAATTTGCAATAGTAGAGTTGCCGAAATCTTTGCTTAAGTATTCCGTAGGAATGCTCAATTTTCACTCGACAAGAACTTAATTTCTTGTTGTAATATTTTTGAGCAGATGTCAAGTGACCGTTGTCTTTGAATGGTGTTAATAAATTTACTATTAAGGGATACGCCGAATCGCCGAGAATAAAATAATCTGTTAATAACAACGGATACTACTACATATTTGAAATAATAATTTGTTAATATAAAATATACCTTTGCATGAACTACTTATTGTTGGACACACGAAGGAGTTTTGAAAAACTCTACTGTCGTGAACAGATCCGGGAAAGCCAACAAATATATCGATAAATTTCCTGTTTTCGTTGCAAATTGCTTGAAAAGTAATAGTCACATCGCCCTTCCTGTCTATGTAATCGTCTTTTCCTATTTTAGGTGGATCTATCTGAATATGAGTCCCATCGATTGCCCCTGCCAAACAAAGCAAAATCATTGAAATATGCATGTTATTATAGCCGTGAGCTTGTAATACCAAAAACTTTAGAAAATCTATTTTTTTCTTCAAAATAACTTGAAGAATTCTCCATTTGCTCAGCAGTTGGCCAGCAAATTACTTCATCGGACATATTACTTTGGAAACTTATAACCCTAGTGATTATAACATGCACTGTGGATAATGAGCAATCAAAACGATCCGCAAGGTCTCGATAACTGCATGCTTCGTGTCCAGCAAACCAGAGAAAAACAAGCAAGTGTTTTGATGCTGAAAATCTCTTATCTTCACGTAAGTTTTTGAAAAATTCATATCCTTCAAAACGATCAAGAAGTGTATGAAAAAGCGAACGGGATATACGAAAATGCATTTTAAATTCATAATCGCTGTAATTTAAAACAACATTCTCTACATATCCCCTGATGCATGTCCGGGTGTTTGGAAATAGTACACAAACATTTAAAAGTTTATAATCCCCACATACTGAGGGAATATCACTTTCTTCATCATTTGATGAATCTAATTCTGTCTCTAACAAAATTTTTAAACACATTTTTTTCTTCATATTTTCCCTGAACTTACTCATTTTTAATTTTTTTGTTTCTGAACTTTTTTACCAAAAACGGACTCATCCAAACTGTCATTTGTCAGTGGAAAATAATCTTCTTCTGCTTTTTCAGGATATTGCAGGAAACCGTTCGCGTACTTTCAGTAATCTTATCCCCTCCACCAAAAAAAGGAACTTTCAGGAACTTGCAGGCAAAAATGTACGCGAACAGACCTAATTTAACCATAAGTTTACTCCACATAAGGTATGCCAAAAAAATTTTGACAGCTAGGTGACATCACTACGTTCACCGTTTGTGTGAAACATTCTTAAAACCTTGCTATAAAAAAAAAACCTTGTTATAAAGGATGAATTTGACGCTGGTCTTATGCCTAACATTCAATCCTGGCTTAAACACAACGAGGTACCCGAAAGTGAAGTTATCTACAAATGGCGACAAACAGCGAATTTTCGACGAATTGAAATAAAAAAATCAGATGAGTCCATAGCTGAGATTCTGCGGAAAAACTGGTCGTTGTATAAGCACGGCATCCTTGGTGCACAGCTCGTAAGTAAAGCCACATATAAAAATATTAAATAATAATTAATAATATTTGATTAGGTGAATATCGATTTCGACATCTATTACCTTGGGAAAGGTAGTTTACTTTTTGAAAATTGGGAGGCGTTGTGTAAGCATATCATACCTTACTTCAAAGAGGTCATACGAGAAAAGGCGTCCACAGATCTGCTGTCAATTCTTGACCAAAAAATTTGTGAAAGTATGTATTTCTTGTCGCATAGTCATAAAAATTTTTTCTAATTGTTGTAAATTTCGATGTGCTCTCGAATTTTTAGGTTCTAGAGATTGCATCATAATCCTTCTTCTCAACGCAGTCGTCCATCCCACAAACAGATTGCTCAAGGACAACCGTGGGAAAACTACAAGAAAACGGAAGATTTCAATCAAAGAAGCCAAGGATACGTTGGTTCTTCACCTCAAATCTATTAGAAAGTTAACGGATAGTTTTTTTGAACTTAAGGAAACAATACAGCCAATGGTTATTGTTATAGAAAAGGAATTGAAGTCAATTGACCAATTTTACGTGTATTTCGATGGTATAAAATTCAAATTCTCCACATTTTTGGCTGCATTGGATGTTTGTTTTAAAATATTCCATATTTTTGATTTGAAATATCCAGTTTATTGTATTGACGTCTGGATTTTCATACAACGGTACTTTTACAAAATTTTTACAGAAACAGAGAAGCCTTTCCCTCATGTCACAGGATTGATATCTTATCTTGAAAATAAAATAACAACATCCTTTTCAAACTAAATTTAATATTACTGATATGTAATATTAAACTATTAGAATATACTATTTCGTTTCTGATGCTGATGTCGTTCTCATGTTTATCGCAATGTACACTTGTTCAGAATGCACTCAAAATTTCAAAGAAATAAACTCTTTCATGAATCATTTAAAAACAGTTCACGAACTTCTAAACACATGCTTCATATAAATGCGGACAAAATAAATGTTCACAAACTTTTTCCAATCGAAAAACATTCAAAAAACATTTATTCACACATAAATACTCATTAACAGAAATACCATCCAATTCCAATGTGTATAAAATAGTATCATCTATAAATACAACGTCAACTTCAGCATCTACTGCGAATTCAAATTTGAAAATTCAGGCCCGTTTACCAAGTCCCGATCTTATTAGTAAAAACACAGATTATGAACACCAATTAGAAAAACTTAATAATGAAATAATCAGTTTTTCTTCCGAACTGTATTCAACACCTAATATTAGCAGGAAAACTGCGTCTACGATTAATTATAATTAATAATATGTCTAAAGTTATCAATTATGTAACAGAAACTTTAAAAAGTGGTTTCAATACATCAACAGCTGGTACTGATTCATTTGATAATATTGGCGATGCATTCAAACATGTTAGAAGTGAGCACAAATACACACAATATATGATAAAAATGAATTTCCTCAAGTTACCTTATTGTCACACTATGAGATAATGAGATAAGAGAAGTCAGAATAGGTGGATTTGCGTCGCTGGGAACGATCCCTGCAATGGGATATTTTCAATCTCTTAAATTCCAGTTCAAAAAATTCTTTGAGCTACCCGGAGTGTTTGAACAAACAATGAATAATATGCAAAAAATAGAGAGTAGTAATATGATTTGTAACTACATAAATAGTGAGAATTTCAAGTTAAAAAAACAATTATTTCCGGTAAATTCAATAATTATCCCTTACTTTATATACACCGATAATTTTGAATCTAATAATCCTTTGGGAAGTCATTCAGTTCAGGATAATTTATGTGGAATCTATTACACATTCCCAACAATACCATCTCATTTTCTTGCCAGCTTGAATTATATTTTTGTCGCAGGTTGCATTAAAGCACAGTATATCAAAGAATATGGTAACGACTCGTCCTATTATTATTTAATCGAAGAAATGAAACAGCTAGAAAAAGAAGGTGTTGATATAGATGTCGCAGGTAAAACTCATAAAGTTGTTTTTATCCTTGGATTGGTACTTGGAGATAACCTTGGAATGAATAGTATTTTTGGTTTCGTCCAGTCATTCAATTCAAACAGATATTGTCGTCTTTGCAGTCGAAATAAAGAGAATATGAAAAAAGATTGTGTAGAGCATTTGTCTGATTTAAGAACAATAGTAAATTATGATGAAGATCTATCCATAAATGATTTTAAAGTCACGGGTATCAAGGAAAACTGTTCCTTCAATAACATACCTTCTTTCCACGTAGTACAAAACTTCTCAGTGGATCCAATCCACGATATTTTCGAGGGAATCGCTCATTATGAAGTATCGAAGGTGTTATTAAAATTAATAGAACAAAAATTTTTGACCCTCGAGGATCTTAACTATAGAAAAAAAATGTTTTCATACGGTGATACTGAAGTTCAAAATTTATCTTGTCCAATTCAAGATAAGCGGTTGAAAAATAATAATTTAAAGATGTCATCTAAAGAAATGTGGCATTTTATTCACTTCTTACCTTTAGTAATAGGAGATTTGATTCCACCGAATAACGAATATTGGAGACTTCTAATTTACTTAATTAAAATTATAGACAAGTTGTATTATTAAGCGAGTATTCGAATGAAGACATTAACATTCTAAGAGATCTCTTACGAAAACACCATCTCCTTTACATAAAATTATTCGGTGATTTAAAGCCCAAACATCATTTTCTCGTACATTACCCTACAGCTATTTTGAAAAGTGGACTTCCAAAAAACATGTGGTGTTTCAGGTTTGAGGCGAAACATAAAAATTTGAAATCCTATGCTCAAGCTATAACCTCCAGAAAAAATATTGCTTATTCTTTATCTATTAAAACATCACTACAGTTCGCGAATTTTATCGCGAAAAATGAAGGATTCCCTGTAAATTTGAAATACACAAAATACTCTAATTTGTCAGATATAAACTTTACTAATTTTGACTCTGTCGTAATGCCGGATTTTGTTCATTTTTTAGGTACAAAATATAAGAAAGAACTATATTTAAGTAAGTTAAAGCGGACTGTACTTCGTTTGTTTAAAATTGTTGAATTTATAGTTACTTTAAGCGAAGAACTGTATATTATATGCCAAGAAATCAATGTCAATAAATTTAACGATTATTTCCAAAGTTACGAAATAGGAAAGAGAATAAATAAATTTCTAATTTTTCCTATAGATTTTTTTACCAGCACACCTCTGCACCTATATTCTTTAATAAACGATAAGAATTTAGTTAGGAATAAGACAATTTAGAACATACATTATGATATACAAAATAGCCTAATTTCTGGCCAGAGTAATTAGATTGTGCTAATTCGACACCATACGAGCTCCATATATGTATTTGCAGAAAAATTCGAAAGAATAAGTAGAATTGTAATATTTTCTGTAAATTAAAACATTGTATAAAGTCAATAAATAGATAAATAAATAATAATTTTGCCTTTAATTCAATATTATCAAACCTTTGGAATAAATGTAGTGACCATTTGATGTAAATGTTTATACACTTGACTGAAATGTTCACAAACATTTGAATCAAATGTAGTAAGTATTTGCATTGAAAGTTTATACCTTTGAGTGAAATCTTCAACTAACATTTGAATCAAATGTAATGAGCATTTGGATTAAATGTTTCTAACTTTGGCTGATATTTTTTCACACATTTGGATCAAATTTTAAAGCATTTATTTTAACTGATTAACCAGTTGATTTTATGACATTCAGATCAAATGGTGCAATGACTTTGATATCAAATGTAGAGCATATTTGGAGCATTTTGAAATGCAAAAAACATTTGTCCGAAATGGCTTTTCATTAATTCTGAATGACACTTTTCTCTCCGTGTGTATAATTCTTTTTTTCTATCAACATAATTTCTTGGCGTTACAAACGTTCGCTCAAAACTAATTTACCCTACATCTAGGGTATAAAAATGTATATTAAAATTAATTACTACTCTTAAATTGAATTAGAAATTTGTCACTCTGAAATCAAAAGCGATTACTTTGTATTAAAATTCTTAAAAGTGCGACTTCTGATTTAACAATTTTCAATTATAGCTGCCTTTCTTGTTTAAAAATGTTTAATTCAAACGTGTTTTAATTTGATTTTAAAATGTTTTTCTCTCAGTGTATAGGTAGTTAACTTGAAGACATATATTGCCAGACATATATTGCACCTATATTTCCCGGATCGCGGTTTTTGTCCTTACTTATTTATTATAGCTATGTAGTGAGTGCCTTTAGGTTGGCTGAACCAGAATTATCTTACAGTTCATTTTTTTGTTTAAGTAGTTTAGTTGCTTAATTTCAAAGTAGGTTTTTCAGGAGTACTTGAACTGTTCTGTAGCATCAGCATATTTTTAGGCACTTTGCTTGCTACCTGCTTCTGCTTTCAAACCCTGGTCTTTTAAAACTATCCTAGTAACTTAATTGATTAAGTTCATTTGTTAGTTTTCATTTCAATTCATTGGGAAAATGTACATATTTCGTTGCAGTTGTGTAACCAATAACTATAAACACGCAGTATAGTTTTGTTGAAAACGTGAAAATAATCTAGAAAATTCTATTGAGTTGTAATGAAAGCGATGTTTGTGGTCAGAAAATCTACACCTTTGTGGCATAGGTGCCGTTTAGATTGAAATCAATAAAATCGTTGGAATATTATCCCATGAATGTTTCCCAATAACAAGAAATGCAAAATAACTAGTTATAGATGTACACTAACCTTTGATTGTCCTGTTTCCAGTTGCCCAGTTTCCTGATTCATTAGAGTACTTACCGTTATTGCTGCAGACGAAGATGTAGAATATAGCTGCATTTAATATGAGAAATCCTTGCTACAGTTACAATGAAAACTTTTTTCCTAAACACTTTCCGCCACTTTCTTTTCGAAACACAATTTACCACAAAAATCACAATAGCAAACATAAGAAACCACTACCGGTGTCCGAAAACAATATTGCACTTTCTGCACGCGCATTTCGCCGGTCAAAACAACTTCCCTGACTCTTGCTGTGCACAGCGCAAGAGCTCATGACAGCTGTCTTGTCCCACTGTCGCAGCCTGTTGCTCAGGCATTGCCGCTTTGAAATCTGTCCATAATTTCTATAAATCTTGCAGATTAAAATGAAGAATGATAGTATTAAGCCGGAGGTACACGATACGGAAAACGTCATATTTATAAGCGATACGCCATATTTCATATCGTGTGACTCGACGATAAGCAATATGGTGTATCGCTTATAAATATTCCAAAAATTTCGGAATATTTTCGGCACATCCAAGCAATTTGCGGGGTAAAAATTTCCCGAGTAACACCATACAAAACTTTATGTACACAGTTTTGAGATTACTGCTCTTACGGGCGGAGCGGCGTCGCGGTAATCTGTGAATTGCAAAATACAGGTTGCAAACTCATTTTTGCTTATCGTGTGACTCGATGTGTCAAAAGTGACATCCACAAAGATATTTCCTTATAAATATGACGTTTTCCGTATCGTGTACCTCCGGCTTTATTCAAGCAATTCGTAATTATGTGTAGAATTTTACACAAACAATTTTTAAAAAATCAACATAAATAATAATAAATTCCTTTTATGACAGTGCTAATCTCTACACAAATACATAATTTGATTGAAATGTCTATAATTTATCCAAGGCACTGACCATGGTACAAAGAACATAAGGTATGCCAATGATTTCGCACCCGCGCCATTTTGCGCGTCATCGGGTTCACCCAATGAGCATTCGATGGTTTGACAAGTTTTTGTTTACAAATTCGTGTGCAAGTTTTAAAAGTTTTTAAAGATTTTTAATAGTTTCTAATATTAATTGTACTATTTTGCACTTAAAATGGTTTAGTGTGTAATAAAGAACTGTAAAAATATCATGAAATACATTGAAATACTGTTAATTAAGGCAAAAGTTGTAATTGTCGAAGATGAAGTCTGCCCTGCTAAAGCCGGAGGTACACGATACGGAAAACGTCGTATTTATAAGCGATACGCCATATTTCATATCGTGTGACTCGACGATAAGCAATATGGTGTATCGCTTATAAATATCCCAAAAATTTCGGAATATTTTCGCCACATCCAAGGAATTTGCGGGGTATAAATTTCCCGAGCCACACCATACAAAACTTTATGTACACAGTTTTGAGATTATTGCTCTTACGGGCGGCGCGGCGTCGCGGTAATCTGTGAATTGCAAAATACAGGTTGCAAACTCATTTTTGCTTATCGTGTGACTCGATGTCAAAAAGTGACATCCACAAATATATTTCCTTATAAATATGACGTTTTCCGTATCGTGTACCTCCGGCTTAAGACAAAAGACAGTAACTGACAAAATTTAGCATTTCAATGTTAGAGTTGTAGGGAACAAACAAAATATTGAGCCTGTTGCTTGCATTTGGCATGAGGCAATTTCAGGGCGTAAGAAGGAAGATATTACAAGTGCTTTGCATGCATTTATAACGCATTACAGAGACGCTAAAGAAATATTAATCTGGATGGACAATTGTGCAAGTCAAAATAAAAACTGGAGTTTATTTTCCTACGTGGTGGGATTGATTAATTCTGCAGAGGTTATGGCTGATAAAATAGTGTTTAACTATTTAGAACCTGGGCATACATTTATGTCTGCTGACCAATTCCACCACCAAGTAAATCAACAGATAAAATCAAAAGGAAAAGTGTATGACTTCGAAGATTTTCAAGATGCGGTGAAAAAAAGCAACTCTGGAAAAGTAGTCGTGAAGAGTTTACAACATAGTGATTTCTTCGTTAAATTCGACTTTTCATCTCAATTCAAAATTAGAAATAAGATTCCAAGGCCTTATCTAAATGAAATGATGCAAGTGATTTTTCAAAGAGGTTCATTTGACTTGCACTATAAAACCTCATGGGAGCTTCAAAAGCTGTCATTTTTAAAAGCAGGTTATCTAAAAAATAAAAAAGTCCCGAATATAGAAAGAAGACGTCTTCCAAGAGGTGTCAATAAAGACAAGAAGGATGAAATCATACGCAAGCTTGTTCCCTTGATGCCTGAAAATCGACATCTATTTTGGATAAACCTTCCGTCTAGTGAAGAACAAGACCTCATAACAGAGTTTGATATGGACACAGAGCAATAAAAATGATTTGTATAAATTATCTTTAAAAAAAATAAATAAATAAAATTTAATAAGCACAATTTTATAAGTTTTTAAAAATTCCAATATTAACAACGTCAGTTACTGTTTTTTTCCCAAGTTGAAAGTCACTTTTACAATAGGCGAAATAACAGTAAGTACAGTTACTGTTTTTTTTGCTTAGTATTATGTAACATAAATTACAGTAAGTACAGGTATTTAAATAAAGGCCACAGTTTTTCTTCGTGAAAAACTATTATTTGAATTCTAGATAAAAAAAATACAATATCTCGCCCAAAAAAATCATGTAAATATATGGATTTAATGCTTGGCAATGAATAAAACACAAAACAGTCAATATCTCAAAACAACACTCAATGTAGTTACTGTTTTTTACGTTAGCAGGGCAGAAGTGAAGAAGTTATTTTTTAGATGTACAATGTATTTTAAGATAAAATATTTAAACAGAAATTAGTCTAATGTTGTCAGTAAACAAAACTTTAGAAAAAAATAAAACTGTGACATAAAATTTACTGTTTTATTGTTTCGTCTATATAAGTCTTAATTTGATGTTATTATATTATTTTTATATGGATTATAATATAAAGTTTCAGTTGATATTAATTTATTGAAAAATATCATTTTAACTAACTTCTCAGATGAATTGCCGAGGGAAATGCTTTCAGTAACATTTGAAAAGTGCGGTTAAAAATGACATATTTGAAAATACGTGCACGTTGTGACGTCACGGCAGCTGTCAAAAAAATCTTTGGCATACCTTATGTTCCTTTGATCATGACACTGACCATCAAAGGTTTTGTTGTAACCAAAACCTCGACGAAGCATGTCAAATGATGCTATTAAAATGTTCTAGAGTGCGTTCAACACATTACTATAGTCAACTACGTAGAAAGCCGTAGTTATGCTGCAGAACGTTATTTTAATACAGAAATTATGTCTTACCACGGGAGTTTTTGAACGACCCGTAGTTAACTAGGAGATTTCCGCCAAAAAACAGAAACAGCGATTAATACTTGTCCCTTTCCCTCACGTCAGTGTTTTTCAAGAAAAATGATTAAATTGATTCGCGTTATTAAAAATATAACTTAAATTTGTTTAACAAAAATATATTTTTCAGTTTTATATCTCTGTTTACCCTTTTACAAATTTTCTTTGTCTTAAGTTTAGTTTTCAAACAGTTCCTTCTTCTTTCTTTCTGTTATTCGAAAACTTACTACAGCCTGACCCTGCTCTTGAGTATAGTCAAAATTAAACTACGAGATAGTTAACTACGGGAGTTTTTGAACGCAAAATAGTTATGCTCATAGTTATGTTATCTTAAACTACGAAGTTTTTGAACGACCAAAGTTTACTATAGTTGAGTTTTGAACGCGCTCCGAATCATACAAAAACATAAGATAAAGTACATTTGACTAGTGCTTCTACCATCTTGCGTGTCACTGACCTGAAACGTCAAACTTTGTTCTGTCAATATCATTGTTTACATATTTTAGAAAACCAAAAAGTAATTTTAGGTTTAATAATTAAGGAAAAACAACGTTTTATAATGGTGAAGTGCTTGAATTTAATGAGAATTACTTATTTCTGTTTACATCTGATACAAGCAAACCATTTTTGATACCTTGAAAAGTCTTCTACAGTTGAATCGTAGGATTTAATAACAGCTGCGAAGCAAGTCTTCAAATTAAATAGCTAAACAGTTTTTCTAATCGACTTTTCTGCTAGTTCTAAGTGCAATTTACTTAATGTTTACAGTTGTTTGTTTATCTTTGTAATGTCAAAAATTTTGAAGTTTCAGGCCAGGGACGTCACAGCAGGCAGTTGTCAAATGTGTACTTTACCTTATGTTTTTGTATCATGCTCCGAATGTACATTGGGTGAACCCGATGACGCGTAAAATGGCGCGGGCGAAAATTCATTGCAATACCTTATGTTTCTTGTATACTGGTTCCAGTGAGCTGTCAAATGTATTTTCAAACCAAGTACGTGATCAGGATTTAGGGCCCGATTCCACGTAACAGAATTTTAATAGATCTCTTAATAAGGTTTTTAAGAGATGATGGTATTCTTCATAGCAGAAATATGGTGAATTTAAAAATTAAAAGTTAAGAGATTCACCACAGCTGTCGAACAAATTTTTAATAAAGTGCACCTCACTATAAATTTCGAAAGGGTTTTTTGATAATTCCTCAAGTTTCGCATTACTGTACGATGGATTTGACTTAAAAAAAATTATTTAGCAAAACGTTTACTATCCGTTTTTCTTGCCTTACTTAATGATGTTTCTCTCCTCGATTTCACGCACTCTCAATTAGGCATGAAATCATGTCTGGCACAACAACACTTTCCATTTTTTGTTGACACTTGAAAGCGTTTTACAGCAGCGTCTCACTTTAGAGGTTTAGAGATATGAATTTGACCCTCTTAAGTTAAGAGACGATTGAGGTCAGATATTTCTTTTAATTTTGTAAGCAGAACACCAAATCTGTTAATTAAACCTCACCACTCAAGTTAAGAGATCAGCTGATTCTTGACGTCCCTTAACTGGCTACCTGGAATACCGTTTCTGTTAATTTTGCAATTAAGAGGTTAAGAGCTCTTAACTTTTACCTAGAATCGGGCCCTTATTTATTCAAATAGAATAATATGAGAGTGTAGATTATGCAACTGAAATATTTGCATTAATCTTCCAAACAAAATTTCATCATTTCATCATTACATTACATTACATTACATTACATTACATTACAGATTACATTTTGAATTTACAACTACCCCCAAACGCGACGTATAATATATATGACATATAGAACCGTTACCCGTACAGTTAGTTTTTTTCAGTCAAGGGTGGTTTTGGGTGGTTAATGTTTGGATAGATGTTGGTAGTTCTCAATGCGCTTTTTTTCTAACCAAAAAGGAGAAATACCAATTTTTATGAAGAATTACTTGAAAAATGGCGGATTTTCAGACAAAATTTCATCTCCTATTTTAACTCCTTTGGAGTGGAATTTCAAAAAATCCTGATAGACGTGTTTCTTTATTTCTAACTAAAAGGCCAAATATCAATTTTTATGAATTTTTATTGCAAAAATGGCGAATTTCCATACAAATTTTCATCCCCTATTTTACCCCCTTATATCATTAACACACTGCTTGGTTAACCAAGTGGAGACTTGGTTAAGAGCTAAATCAACTCAAATCAGGTGGTTTCGACTTGGTTCCCCATACAAGTGACTTGGTCAGAAACCAAGCAAAAGTGACTTGGTTAACGAGTTAACCAAGTACTTTCCAACAACTTTCCAAGAATCCGCGTCAAACTTCACAGCAATCCTTCCAATATCTTGCTGTCATTTGCGATGATTTTGACATAGTCATTCGTGTGTTCCGATCAAATTTTAATACATTCTAATATGATTCTTATTTATAAAAAAAGGCAATACAGTCTTCTTTTACGATTGTTTATTTCAAATATTCGTACGTTTCGAATTCTGTTTAATTCTTCACTTTCTTCTTATTTTTATTATTTGAATTTCACTGATGAAATCAAACAGAATTCGAAACGTATGAATTTTCGAAATAAATAATCGAAAAACAAGACTGTACGGCCTTTTTTTTTTTATAAATAAGATATAGAATAAAGAACAGTCGACAGGAATTTATTAAATTGTAATATGTCTAAGAAGAGAGTTGCATGGACAAAATTTACCGAATTTCTTCTTTTGGAGGTCTGGAGTGCAGCAATTGCAAAAGCAATTACGAGATGATGATGCAAAGTGCACAATAAATGAAACAGCATTTGATTATTGCTCAAATAATCTTTTGTTGCTATTTTCCCTTATCATAATTGCTATCGCTAACATTACTTCTATCTGAATATCAATTTTTTGACAAAAAGGAACTCACAAAATATGTTTGCAAAATGTAAACAAATAGCAACTGTCAAAATAAACCAAATCTCCAATGTGTGTCACCTATTTTGGTTTCGTTCTTGGTTAACTCGGAGAGTTGGTTAACCAAGCTCTGTGTGTCAATGATATTAGGGGTGAAAGTTCAAACATTCGGTTCTTAGTGAGCACCAATGAGATAAGTTGTAGAAGTATACAAAATTTCATGGAAATCAGTTCAGCGGTTTCCGAGACACAGTGATCAGTGCGTGCTTATCGATATGCAAAAAAAATAGAAGCACGCACTTTTACTTGAAATAACAGCTCGAATTACTGTTGACAGGTTTAGGGGGCTCTTCTAGGATTTTACCCCTTCAGCTACACACACAAATTATGCTATAAGCCGGAGGTACACGATACGGAAAACGTCGTATTTATAAGCGATACGCCGTATTTCATATGGTGTGACTCGACGATAAGCAATATGGTGTATCGCTTATAAATATCCCAAAAATTTCGGAATATTTTCGGGACATCCAAGCAATTTGCGGGGTACAAATTTCCCGAGTCACACCATACAAAACTTTATGAACACAGTTTTGAGATTACTGCTCTTACGGGCGGCACGGCGTCGCGGTAATCTGTGAATTGCAAAATACAGGTTGCAAACTCATTTTTGCTTATCGTGTGACTCGATGTGTCAAAAGTGACATCCACAAAGATATTTCCTTATAAATATGACGTTTTCCGTATCGTGTACCTCCGGCTTTATTGATAAATTTATCTTGATCGCATACTTCGCTTAAAAACACATTTGACAGCACAATTATTGAACAGTTTCAAACAAACAGTTGACAAGTTTTGTCGGAGTACCAAAACTAAGGGCCCGATTCTAGGTAAAAGTTAAGAGTTCTTAACCTCGTAATTGCAAAATTAACAGAAACGGTATTCCAGGTAGCCAGTTAAGGGACATCAAGAATCAGCTGATCTCTTAACTTGAGTGGTGAGGTTTAATTAACAGATTTGGTATTCTGCTTACAAAATTAAAAGAAATATCTAACCTCAATCGTCTCTTAACTTAAGAGGGTCAAATTCATATCTCTAA
>CAUJAV010000099.1:15000-20219 GCA_963082835.1 Leptogaster cylindrica | reverse complement strand
AATGCCACCTGACACTCCAATAGATAGGGACAGTAGGAATCTCGTTAATCATTTCATTCGTGTTACTAATTTGTTGAGGAGGCATTTAGGCTCATTAAGAGAGTCACAGCTACTCCCGCCGTTCACCCGGCGTTTTTTTTTTCTAAATTTAAGTTCATAATACAGGTCAAGCAGTCTATTAATTATTAAGCAATCATTCCGGGTAAGTCGCGTTTTTGAATAACATGAGCGACCAAACGTGTTTCCCTAACAATCATCATGAACCATAAGTATTTTTAATAAATGGTCTTTCTTAGTATTTCCATAATAACACTTCATATTCATTTTCTATTAAACGTGTTTTCTTAATAATGAGCATGCAACATGAGTATTATTATAAAATGGTCTTTCTTAGTATTTCCATAATACGACTTCATATTCATTTTCTATTAAACGTGTTTTCTTAGTAATGAGCATGCAACATGACTATTATTATAAAATGGTCTTTCTTAGTATTTCCATAATAACACTTCGTATTTATTTTCTATTAAACGTGTTTTCTTAGTAATGAGCATGCAACATGACTATTATTATAAAATGGTATTTCTTAATATTTCCATAATGCCACTTGACACTCCAATAGATAGGGACAGTAGGAATCTCGTTAATCATTTCATTCGTGTTACTAATTTGTTGAGGAGGCATTTAGGCTCATTAAGAGAGTCACAGCTACTCCCGCCGTTCACCCGGCGTTTTTTTTTTCTAAATTTAAGTTCATAATACATGTCAAGCAGTCTATTAATTATTAAGCAATCATTCCGGGTAAGTCGCGTTTTTGAATAACATGAGCGACCAAACGTGTTTCCCTAACAATCATCATGAACCATAAGTATTTTTAATAAATGGTCTTTCTTAGTATTTCCATAATAACACTTCATATTCATTTTCTATTAAACGTGTTTTCTTAATAATGAGCATGCAACATGAGTATTATTATAAAATGGTCTTTCTTAGTATTTCCATAATACGACTTCATATTCATTTTCTATTAAACGTGTTTTCTTAGTAATGAGCATGCAACATGACTATTATTATAAAATGGTCTTTCTTAGTATTTCCATAATAACACTTCGTATTTATTTTCTATTAAACGTGTTTTCTTAGTAATGAGCATGCAACATGACTATTATTATAAAATGGTATTTCTTAATATTTCCATAATGCCACCTGACACTCCAATAGATAGGGACAGTAGGAATCTCGTTAATCATTTCATTCGTGTTACTAATTTGTTGAGGAGGCATTTAGGCTCATTAAGAGAGTCACAGCTACTCCCGCCGTTCACCCGGCGTTTTTTTTTCTAAATTTAAGTTCATAATACAGGTCAAGCAGTCTATTAATTATTAAGCAATCATTCCGGGTAAGTCGCGTTTTTGAATAACATGAGCGACCAAACGTGTTTCCCTAACAATCATCATGAACCATAAGTATTTTTAATAAATGGTCTTTCTTAGTATTTCCATAATAACACTTCATATTCATTTTCTATTAAACGTGTTTTCTTAATAATGAGCATGCAACATGAGTATTATTATAAAATGGTCTTTCTTAGTATTTCCATAATACGACTTCATATTCATTTTCTATTAAACGTGTTTTCTTAGTAATGAGCATGCAACATGACTATTATTATAAAATGGTCTTTCTTAGTATTTCCATAATAACACTTCGTATTTATTTTCTATTAAACGTGTTTTCTTAGTAATGAGCATGCAACATGACTATTATTATAAAATGGTATTTCTTAATATTTCCATAATGCCACCTGACACTCCAATAGATAGGGACAGTAGGAATCTCGTTAATCATTTCATTCGTGTTACTAATTTGTTGAGGAGGCATTTAGGCTCATTAAGAGAGTCACAGCTACTCCCGCCGTTCACCCGGCGTTTTTTTTTTCTAAATTTAAGTTCATAATACATGTCAAGCAGTCTATTAATTATTAAGCAATCATTCCGGGTAAGTCGCGTTTTTGAATAACATGAGCGACCAAACGTGTTTCCCTAACAATCATCATGAACCATAAGTATTTTTAATAAATGGTCTTTCTTAGTATTTCCATAATAACACTTCATATTCATTTTCTATTAAACGTGTTTTCTTAATAATGAGCATGCAACATGAGTATTATTATAAAATGGTCTTTCTTAGTATTTCCATAATACGACTTCATATTCATTTTCTATTAAACGTGTTTTCTTAGTAATGAGCATGCAACATGACTATTATTATAAAATGGTCTTTCTTAGTATTTCCATAATAACACTTCGTATTTATTTTCTATTAAACGTGTTTTCTTAGTAATGAGCATGCAACATGACTATTATTATAAAATGGTATTTCTTAATATTTCCATAATGCCACCTGACACTCCAATAGATAGGGACAGTAGGAATCTCGTTAATCATTTCATTCGTGTTACTAATTTGTTGAGGAGGCATTTAGGCTCATTAAGAGAGTCACAGCTACTCCCGCCGTTCACCCGGCGTTTTTTTTTTCTAAATTTAAGTTCATAATACATGTCAAGCAGTCTATTAATTATTAAGCAATCATTCCGGGTAAGTCGCGTTTTTGAATAACATGAGCGACCAAACGTGTTTCCCTAACAATCATCATGAACCATAAGTATTTTTAATAAATGGTCTTTCTTAGTATTTCCATAATAACACTTCATATTCATTTTCTATTAAACGTGTTTTCTTAATAATGAGCATGCAACATGAGTATTATTATAAAATGGTCTTTCTTAGTATTTCCATAATACGACTTCATATTCATTTTCTATTAAACGTGTTTTCTTAGTAATGAGCATGCAACATGACTATTATTATAAAATGGTCTTTCTTAGTATTTCCATAATAACACTTCGTATTTATTTTCTATTAAACGTGTTTTCTTAGTAATGAGCATGCAACATGACTATTATTATAAAATGGTATTTCTTAATATTTCCATAATGCCACTTGACACTCCAATAGATAGGGACAGTAGGAATCTCGTTAATCATTTCATTCGTGTTACTAATTTGTTGAGGAGGCATTTAGGCTCATTAAGAGAGTCACAGCTACTCCCGCCGTTCACCCGGCGTTTTTTTTTTCTAAATTTAAGTTCATAATACATGTCAAGCAGTCTATTAATTATTAAGCAATCATTCCGGGTAAGTCGCGTTTTTGAATAACATGAGCGACCAAACGTGTTTCCCTAACAATCATCATGAACCATAAGTATTTTTAATAAATGGTCTTTCTTAGTATTTCCATAATAACACTTCATATTCATTTTCTATTAAACGTGTTTTCTTAATAATGAGCATGCAACATGAGTATTATTATAAAATGGTCTTTCTTAGTATTTCCATAATACGACTTCATATTCATTTTCTATTAAACGTGTTTTCTTAGTAATGAGCATGCAACATGACTATTATTATAAAATGGTCTTTCTTAGTATTTCCATAATAACACTTCGTATTTATTTTCTATTAAACGTGTTTTCTTAGTAATGAGCATGCAACATGACTATTATTATAAAATGGTATTTCTTAATATTTCCATAATGCCACCTGACACTCCAATAGATAGGGACAGTAGGAATCTCGTTAATCATTTCATTCGTGTTACTAATTTGTTGAGGAGGCATTTAGGCTCATTAAGAGAGTCACAGCTACTCCCGCCGTTCACCCGGCGTTTTTTTTTCTAAATTTAAGTTCATAATACAGGTCAAGCAGTCTATTAATTATTAAGCAATCATTCCGGGTAAGTCGCGTTTTTGAATAACATGAGCGACCAAACGTGTTTCCCTAACAATCATCATGAACCATAAGTATTTTTAATAAATGGTCTTTCTTAGTATTTCCATAATAACACTTCATATTCATTTTCTATTAAACGTGTTTTCTTAATAATGAGCATGCAACATGAGTATTATTATAAAATGGTCTTTCTTAGTATTTCCATAATACGACTTCATATTCATTTTCTATTAAACGTGTTTTCTTAGTAATGAGCATGCAACATGACTATTATTATAAAATGGTCTTTCTTAGTATTTCCATAATAACACTTCGTATTTATTTTCTATTAAACGTGTTTTCTTAGTAATGAGCATGCAACATGACTATTATTATAAAATGGTATTTCTTAATATTTCCATAATGCCACTTGACACTCCAATAGATAGGGACAGTAGGAATCTCGTTAATCATTTCATTCGTGTTACTAATTTGTTGAGGAGGCATTTAGGCTCATTAAGAGAGTCACAGCTACTCCCGCCGTTCACCCGGCGTTTTTTTTTTCTAAATTTAAGTTCATAATACATGTCAAGCAGTCTATTAATTATTAAGCAATCATTCCGGGTAAGTCGCGTTTTTGAATAACATGAGCGACCAAACGTGTTTCCCTAACAATCATCATGAACCATAAGTATTTTTAATAAATGGTCTTTCTTAGTATTTCCATAATAACACTTCATATTCATTTTCTATTAAACGTGTTTTCTTAATAATGAGCATGCAACATGAGTATTATTATAAAATGGTCTTTCTTAGTATTTCCATAATACGACTTCATATTCATTTTCTATTAAACGTGTTTTCTTAGTAATGAGCATGCAACATGACTATTATTATAAAATGGTCTTTCTTAGTATTTCCATAATAACACTTCGTATTTATTTTCTATTAAACGTGTTTTCTTAGTAATGAGCATGCAACATGACTATTATTATAAAATGGTATTTCTTAATATTTCCATAATGCCACCTGACACTCCAATAGATAGGGACAGTAGGAATCTCGTTAATCATTTCATTCGTGTTACTAATTTGTTGAGGAGGCATTTAGGCTCATTAAGAGAGTCACAGCTACTCCCGCCGTTCACCCGGCGTTTTTTTTTCTAAATTTAAGTTCATAATACAGGTCAAGCAGTCTATTAATTATTAAGCAATCATTCCGGGTAAGTCGCGTTTTTGAATAACATGAGCGACCAAACGTGTTTCCCTAACAATCATCATGAACCATAAGTATTTTTAATAAATGGTCTTTCTTAGTATTTCCATAATAACACTTCATATTCATTTTCTATTAAACGTGTTTTCTTAATAATGAGCATGCAACATGAGTATTATTATAAAATGGTCTTTCTTAGTATTTCCATAATACGACTTCATATTCATTTTCTATT
>CAUJAV010000099.1:0-10000 GCA_963082835.1 Leptogaster cylindrica | reverse complement strand
GCCTCTACGGGCCTGGCACCCTCTATGGGTAAATGGCCTCATTTAAGAAGGACTTGGACTGTTAATTATTCATATTAGATAATAGATATTCCATACACTGCATCTTATATTTGCCTATACAACAAAATAACTCAGTGCTGAACTATTTTCTTTTCGCTCGCCGCTACTAAGAAAATCCTTGTTAGTTTCTTTTCCTTCCCTCATTAATATGCTTAAATTCAGGGAGTAATCTCATATGAGTTGAGGTTGTTTTATTTATATTTTATCTATATTTTCCATATATAAATGTATAGCATTTACTTTTTCAGGCTATTCTAGAAGCAAAAATTTTACATTTTTATACTAGATATGCCTTCTTAATAATGCATATATATATATAATTTATATTAATATCATAGATGATAATCTATTGATATAACATATGCTAAAAATTATATAATTATATATAATTTAGCAACTCTTTCGGAAAATTCTTACAACCCTCAACCATATGTAGTCCATGCAGCACTTTTAAAGTACTTGATGATAGCATGGACTGCAATATGCGTTCAAAATGTCGATGTTCATGTGTCCTGCAGTTCACACGATGACGCACAGTTTGCTGCGTTCTTCATCGACCCATGAGCCAAGTGATCCTCCGCTTAGAGTATTCATTTTTTTTATCTTTTTATAATATTGTATCATTATATTTAATATGTATATTTTATATGATCTTTATTTGCGAATGTCTAATATTTCATAGTTTTAGAAAAAATGAAATATTATTTGTTCACTTAATTATTTTTTAAGTACAAATAAAGCATATCACATCCATCAATTCCATATATTGCTTTTTATTATTATTTTTGAAGGTTTCATTAATACAATAATGATCCTTCCGCAGGTTCACCTACGGAAACCTTGTTACGACTTTTACTTCCTCTAAATAATCAAGTTCGGTCAACTTTTGCGAAACAACCGTAACACACAAAGGCGTCACAGTGATCACGTCCGGAGACCTCACTAAATAATTCAATCGGTAGTAGCGACGGGCGGTGTGTACAAAGGGCAGGGACGTAATCAATGCGAGTTAATGACTCGCACTTACTGGGAATTCCAGGTTCATGTGAACAGTTTCAGTTCACAATCCCAAGCATGAAAGTGATTCAGCGGTTTACCCGGACCTCTCGGTCTAGGAAATACACGTTGATACTTTCATTGTAGCGCGCGTGCAGCCCAGGACATCTAAGGGCATCACAGACCTGTTATTGCTCAATCTCATTATTGCTAGACGCAATTTGTCCATTTAAGAAGCTAGTGTCCGTATTAATGGGACAAACAAACAGGTACGACTCCACCTTATATAAACACATTCAAACAATCAAACATTTTACTGTTGTCATATTAGAAGGCTATATAAGGTTTCAACATCATAATCCTGAATGCATCTATTTAATATATTTGAGTCTCGTTCGTTATCGGAATTAACCAGACAAATCACTCCACGAACTAAGAACGGCCATGCACCACCACCCATAGATTCGAGAAAGAGCTATCAATCTGTCTTACTCATTTATGTTCGGACCTGGTAAGTTTTCCCGTGTTGAGTCAAATTAAGCCGCAGGCTCCACTCCTGGTGGTGCCCTTCCGTCAATTCCTTTAAGTTTCAGCTTTGCAACCATACTTCCCCCGGAGCCCAAAAGCTTTGGTTTCCCGGGAAGCGACTGAGAGAGCCATAAAAGTAGCTACACCCAATTGCTAGCTGGCATCGTTTATGGTTAGAACTAGGGCGGTATCTGATCGCCTTCGAGCCTCTAACTTTCGTTCTTGATTAATGAAAACATCTTTGGCAAATGCTTTCGCTTAAGTTAGTCTTACGACGGTCCAAGAATTTCACCTCTCGCGTCGTAATACTAATGCCCCCAACTGCTTCTATTAATCATTACCTCTTGATCTAAAAACCAATGAAAGTAGAACAGAGGTCTTATTCCATTATTCCATGCACAAAATATTCAGGCATTTGAAGCCTGCTTTAAGCACTCTAATTTGTTCAAAGTAATTGTACCGGCCCACAACAACACTCGGTAAAGAGCATTGAAGCAGGTTTAAATAGGAGTTATATATATTTAAATCAATAAATTGATAAAATATATATTAGAACTCCACCGGTAATACGCTCGCAAAACATAAGGTAACGCACGAACCAATATTATAGTTGTGCTACCCGTATGGAGCACAGGTTCAACTACGAACGTTTTAACCGCAACAACTTTAATATACGCTATTGGAGCTGGAATTACCGCGGCTGCTGGCACCAGACTTGCCCTCCAATAGGTCCTTGTTAAAGGATTTAAAGTGTACTCATTCCAATTACAGGGCCTCGGATATGAGTCCTGTATTGTTATTTTTCGTCACTACCTCCCCGTGCTGGGAGTGGGTAATTTACGCGCCTGCTGCCTTCCTTAGATGTGGTAGCCGTTTCTCAGGCTCCCTCTCCGGAATCGAACCCTGATTCCCCGTTACCCGTTGCAACCATGGTAGTCCAAGATACTACCATCAATAGTTGATAGGGCAGACATTTGAAAGATCTGTCGTCGGTACAAGACCATACGATCTGCAAATTATCTAGAGTTCAACCATTGTAACGATGCCTCAGAAGAGATATCGCTTGGTTTTAGCCTAATAAAAGCACACGTTCCAAAAGGTCCATGTTTATATTGCATGTATTAGCTCTAGAATTACCACAGTTATCCAAGTAACTGTTAACGATCTAATGAACCATAACTGATATAATGAGCCTTTTGCGGTTTCACTGTTAATTCGTTTGTACTTAGACATGCATGGCTTAATCTTTGAGACAAGCATATAACTACTGGCAGGATCAACCAGAATAATATTTAAAATAATGTTTTAAACATATATATTTATAATATATATGTGTATTTTATACATTCTTTGATATATTTATATATATTTCATTCGATTCACAATTATTATAAATTGTTTTTGAAAGTGAATTTTTCAATTCCTTTTTCGTTCATTTCATATATTTTATCTTTATTTTTATGAATACCATCTATTTGCGTTAAAGAAGTATAATGTGTATACTCCTTTTACTTGACTTACGTTAATGAATATACACGCACAAAATACTTTGTACATGTATTTTCAATAAGTCAGTTACAAAAAATCTCTTATAACCAAAGGTTATTTAATAATGAATTTTATCATTAATATGAAACATCGTTTGTTAGTAACCATAAAGACGGTTTATCAAAAATGTTCCAAAACACATCATTATAAAATTAATCATAATGAATACTGACAATTTCACTATAGTAAAATTTTCATTCTCGTTCGTGACAAAATTTTGGCTTAAAAAAATAGGATCGACCCAAAGTGTTTTCTTAATAATGATCATGCAACATGAGTATTTATTATGAAAAGGTCTTTCTTAATATTTTCATAATGCCACTTGATACTTATTTTATATAAAACGTGGTTACTTATTAAAACCATCAAGATGGTTATAACACACTTTATAATTTTCATTCTCGTTCGTGACAAAATTTTCGCTAAAAAAAATGGGATCGACCCAAAGTGCTTTCTTAATAATGATCATGCAACATGAGTATTTATTATGAAAAGGTCTTTCTTAATATTTTCATAATGCCACTTGATACTTATTTTATATAAAACGTGGTTACTTATTAAAACCATTAAGATGGTTATAACACACTTTATAATTTTCATTCTCGTTCGTGACAAAATTTTCGCCTAAAAAAATGGGATCGACCCAAAGTGCTTTCTTAATAATGAGCATGCAACATGAGTATTTATTATGAAAAGGTCTTACTTAATATTTTCATAATGCCACTTGATACTTTTTTTTATATAAAACGTGGTTGCTTATTAAAACCATCAAGATGGTTATAAAACATTTTCTATTAAACGTGTTTTCTTAATAATGAGCATGCAACATGAGTATTTATTATGAAAAGGTCTTACTTAATATTTTCATAATGCCACTTGATACTTGTTTTATATAAAACGTGGTTGCTTATTAAAACCATCAAGATGGTTATAAAACATTTTCTATAAAACGTGTTTTCTTAATAATGAGCATGCAACATGAGTATTTATTATGAAAAGGTCTTACTTAATATTTTCATAATGCCACTTGATACTTTTTTTATATAAAACGTGGTTGCTTATTAAAACCATCAAGATGGTTATAAAACATTTTCTATTAAACGTGTTTTCTTAATAATGAGCATGCAACATGAGTATTTATTATGAAAAGGTCTTACTTAATATTTTCATAATGCCACTTGATACTTATTTTATATAAAACGTGGTTGCTTATTAAAACCATCAAGATGGTTACAACACATTTTCTATTAAACGTGTTTTCTTAATAATGAGCATGCAACATGAGTATTTATTATGAAAAGGTCTTACTTAATATTTTCATAATGCCACTTGATACTTATTTTATATAAAACGTGGTTGCTTATTAAAACCATCAAGATGGTTATAAAACATTTTCTATAAAACGTGTTTTCTTAATAATGAGCATGCAACATGAGTATTTATTATGAAAAGGTCTTACTTAATATTTTCATAATGCCACTTGATACTTTTTTTATATAAAACGTGGTTGCTTATTAAAACCATCAAGATGGTTATAAAACATTTTCTATTAAACGTGTTTTCTTAATAATGAGCATGCAACATGAGTATTTATTATGAAAAGGTCTTACTTAATATTTTCATAATGCCACTTGATACTTATTTTATATAAAACGTGGTTGCTTATTAAAACCATCAAGATGGTTACAACACATTTTCTATTAAACGTGTTTTCTTAATAATGAGCATGCAACATGAGTATTTATTATGAAAAGGTCTTACTTAATATTTTCATAATGCCACTTGATACTTATTTTATATAAAACGTGGTTGCTTATTAAAACCATCAAGATGGTTATAAAACATTTTCTATTAAACGTGTTTTCTTAATAATGAGCATGCAACATGAGTATTTATTATGAAAAGGTCTTACTTAATATTTTCATAATGCCACTTGATACTTGTTTTATATAAAACGTGGTTGCTTATTAAAACCATCAAGATGGTTATAAAACATTTTCTATAAAACGTGTTTTCTTAATAATGAGCATGCAACATGAGTATTTATTATGAAAAGGTCTTACTTAATATTTTCATAATGCCACTTGATACTTTTTTTATATAAAACGTGGTTGCTTATTAAAACCATCAAGATGGTTATAAAACATTTTCTATTAAACGTGTTTTCTTAATAATGAGCATGCAACATGAGTATTTATTATGAAAAGGTCTTACTTAATATTTTCATAATGCCACTTGATACTTGTTTTATATAAAACGTGGTTGCTTATTAAAACCATCAAGATGGTTATAAAACATTTTCTATTAAACGTGTTTTCTTAATAACGAGCATGCAACATGAGTATTTATTATGAAAAGGTCTTACTTAATATTTTCATAATGCCACTTGATACTTATTTTATATAAAACGTGGTTGCTTATTAAAACCATCAAGATGGTTATAAAACATTTTCTATTAAACGTGTTTTCTTAGTAATGAGCATGCAACATGACTATTATTATAAAATGGTATTTCTTAATATTTCCATAATGCCACTTGACACTCCAATAGATAGGGACAGTAGGAATCTCGTTAATCATTTCATTCGTGTTACTAATTTGTTGAGGAGGCATTTAGGCTCATTAAGAGAGTCACAGCTACTCCCGCCGTTCACCCGGCGTTTTTTTTTTCTAAATTTAAGTTCATAATACATGTCAAGCAGTCTATTAATTATTAAGCAATCATTCCGGGTAAGTCGCGTTTTTGAATAACATGAGCGACCAAACGTGTTTCCCTAACAATCATCATGAACCATAAGTATTTTTAATAAATGGTCTTTCTTAGTATTTCCATAATAACACTTCATATTCATTTTCTATTAAACGTGTTTTCTTAATAATGAGCATGCAACATGAGTATTATTATAAAATGGTCTTTCTTAGTATTTCCATAATACGACTTCATATTCATTTTCTATTAAACGTGTTTTCTTAGTAATGAGCATGCAACATGACTATTATTATAAAATGGTCTTTCTTAGTATTTCCATAATAACACTTCGTATTTATTTTCTATTAAACGTGTTTTCTTAGTAATGAGCATGCAACATGACTATTATTATAAAATGGTATTTCTTAATATTTCCATAATGCCACCTGACACTCCAATAGATAGGGACAGTAGGAATCTCGTTAATCATTTCATTCGTGTTACTAATTTGTTGAGGAGGCATTTAGGCTCATTAAGAGAGTCACAGCTACTCCCGCCGTTCACCCGGCGTTTTTTTTTTCTAAATTTAAGTTCATAATACATGTCAAGCAGTCTATTAATTATTAAGCAATCATTCCGGGTAAGTCGCGTTTTTGAATAACATGAGCGACCAAACGTGTTTCCCTAACAATCATCATGAACCATAAGTATTTTTAATAAATGGTCTTTCTTAGTATTTCCATAATAACACTTCATATTCATTTTCTATTAAACGTGTTTTCTTAATAATGAGCATGCAACATGAGTATTATTATAAAATGGTCTTTCTTAGTATTTCCATAATACGACTTCATATTCATTTTCTATTAAACGTGTTTTCTTAGTAATGAGCATGCAACATGACTATTATTATAAAATGGTCTTTCTTAGTATTTCCATAATAACACTTCGTATTTATTTTCTATTAAACGTGTTTTCTTAGTAATGAGCATGCAACATGACTATTATTATAAAATGGTATTTCTTAATATTTCCATAATGCCACCTGACACTCCAATAGATAGGGACAGTAGGAATCTCGTTAATCATTTCATTCGTGTTACTAATTTGTTGAGGAGGCATTTAGGCTCATTAAGAGAGTCACAGCTACTCCCGCCGTTCACCCGGCGTTTTTTTTTTCTAAATTTAAGTTCATAATACATGTCAAGCAGTCTATTAATTATTAAGCAATCATTCCGGGTAAGTCGCGTTTTTGAATAACATGAGCGACCAAACGTGTTTCCCTAACAATCATCATGAACCATAAGTATTTTTAATAAATGGTCTTTCTTAGTATTTCCATAATAACACTTCATATTCATTTTCTATTAAACGTGTTTTCTTAATAATGAGCATGCAACATGAGTATTATTATAAAATGGTCTTTCTTAGTATTTCCATAATACGACTTCATATTCATTTTCTATTAAACGTGTTTTCTTAGTAATGAGCATGCAACATGACTATTATTATAAATGGTCTTTCTTAGTATTTCCATAATAACACTTCGTATTTATTTTCTATTAAACGTGTTTTCTTAGTAATGAGCATGCAACATGACTATTATTATAAAATGGTATTTCTTAATATTTCCATAATGCCACTTGACACTCCAATAGATAGGGACAGTAGGAATCTCGTTAATCATTTCATTCGTGTTACTAATTTGTTGAGGAGGCATTTAGGCTCATTAAGAGAGTCACAGCTACTCCCGCCGTTCACCCGGCGTTTTTTTTTTCTAAATTTAAGTTCATAATACATGTCAAGCAGTCTATTAATTATAAGCAATCATTCCGGGTAAGTCGCGTTTTTGAATAACATGAGCGACCAAACGTGTTTCCCTAACAATCATCATGAACCATAAGTATTTTTAATAAATGGTCTTTCTTAGTATTTCCATAATAACACTTCATATTCATTTTCTATTAAACGTGTTTTCTTAATAATGAGCATGCAACATGAGTATTATTATAAAATGGTCTTTCTTAGTATTTCCATAATACGACTTCATATTCATTTTCTATTAAACGTGTTTTCTTAGTAATGAGCATGCAACATGACTATTATTATAAAATGGTCTTTCTTAGTATTTCCATAATAACACTTCGTATTTATTTTCTATTAAACGTGTTTTCTTAGTAATGAGCATGCAACATGACTATTATTATAAAATGGTATTTCTTAATATTTCCATAATGCCACCTGACACTCCAATAGATAGGGACAGTAGGAATCTCGTTAATCATTTCATTCGTGTTACTAATTTGTTGAGGAGGCATTTAGGCTCATTAAGAGAGTCACAGCTACTCCCGCCGTTCACCCGGCGTTTTTTTTTCTAAATTTAAGTTCATAATACAGGTCAAGCAGTCTATTAATTATTAAGCAATCATTCCGGGTAAGTCGCGTTTTTGAATAACATGAGCGACAAACGTGTTTCCCTAACAATCATCATGAACCATAAGTATTTTTAATAAATGGTCTTTCTTAGTATTTCCATAATAACACTTCATATTCATTTTCTATTAAACGTGTTTTCTTAATAATGAGCATGCAACATGAGTATTATTATAAAATGGTCTTTCTTAGTATTTCCATAATACGACTTCATATTCATTTTCTATTAAACGTGTTTTCTTAGTAATGAGCATGCAACATGACTATTATTATAAAATGGTCTTTCTTAGTATTTCCATAATAACACTTCGTATTTATTTTCTATTAAACGTGTTTTCTTAGTAATGAGCATGCAACATGACTATTATTATAAAATGGTATTTCTTAATATTTCCATAATGCCACTTGACACTCCAATAGATAGGGACAGTAGGAATCTCGTTAATCATTTCATTCGTGTTACTAATTTGTTGAGGAGGCATTTAGGCTCATTAAGAGAGTCACAGCTACTCCCGCCGTTCACCCGGCGTTTTTTTTTTCTAAATTTAAGTTCATAATACATGTCAAGCAGTCTATTAATTATTAAGCAATCATTCCGGGTAAGTCGCGTTTTTGAATAACATGAGCGACCAAACGTGTTTCCCTAACAATCATCATGAACCATAAGTATTTTTAATAAATGGTCTTTCTTAGTATTTCCATAATAACACTTCATATTCATTTTCTATTAAACGTGTTTTCTTAATAATGAGCATGCAACATGAGTATTATTATAAAATGGTCTTTCTTAGTATTTCCATAATACGACTTCATATTCATTTTCTATTAAACGTGTTTTCTTAGTAATGAGCATGCAACATGACTATTATTATAAAATGGTCTTTCTTAGTATTTCCATAATAACACTTCGTATTTATTTTCTATTAAACGTGTTTTCTTAGTAATGAGCATGCAACATGACTATTATTATAAAATGGTATTTCTTAATATTTCCATAATGCCACCTGACACTCCAATAGATAGGGACAGTAGGAATCTCGTTAATCATTTCATTCGTGTTACTAATTTGTTGAGGAGGCATTTAGGCTCATTAAGAGAGTCACAGCTACTCCCGCCGTTCACCCGGCGTTTTTTTTTCTAAATTTAAGTTCATAATACAGGTCAAGCAGTCTATTAATTATTAAGCAATCATTCCGGGTAAGTCGCGTTTTTGAATAACATGAGCGACCAAACGTGTTTCCCTAACAATCATCATGAACCATAAGTATTTTTAATAAATGGTCTTTCTTAGTATTTCCATAATAACACTTCATATTCATTTTCTATTAAACGTGTTTTCTTAATAATGAGCATGCAACATGAGTATTATTATAAAATGGTCTTTCTTAGTATTTCCATAATACGACTTCATATTCATTTTCTATTAAACGTGTTTTCTTAGTAATGAGCATGCAACATGACTATTATTATAAAATGGTCTTTCTTAGTATTTCCATAATAACACTTCGTATTTATTTTCTATTAAACGTGTTTTCTTAGTAATGAGCATGCAACATGACTATTATTATAAAATGGTATTTCTTAATATTTCCATAATGCCACCTGACACTCCAATAGATAGGGACAGTAGGAATCTCGTTAATCATTTCATTCGTGTTACTAATTTGTTGAGGAGGCATTTAGGCTCATTAAGAGAGTCACAGCTACTCCCGCCGTTCACCCGGCGTTTTTTTTTTCTAAATTTAA